>CAUYQV010182154.1:0-11182 GCA_963574575.1 Galagoides demidoff
CCTAACAGACATGAACAATTTGATATCTTCCAGCACCACAATAGAGATGTTAACACCCCTTTGGCAGTGTTGGATAGATCCTTCAGTAAAAAACTAAACAAAGACATTTTGAGCTTAAACATGACCCTACAGCAGACTTAATTTAACAGCAGACTTAAATAGAACATTTTATCCTAACAAAACTGAATACACATTCTTCTCATCAGCCCATGGAACATCCTCCAAAATTGATCACATCTTAGGTCACAAGTCTAACCTCAGTATGTTTAAAAGTATAGAAATTATTCCTTGTATTTTCTCAGGTCATCACACAATAAAAGTTGAACTTACCAATTATAGGTGTCTGCATACTCATACAAAGACATGGAAACTAAATGACTTTCTGCTGAATGTCATAGATGAGATTAAGAAGTACATTGCCAAATTTTTGAAACAAAACAATAATGAAGACATGAATTATCAGAACCTGTGGGATATTACAAAGGTAGTCCTAAGAGAGAAATTTATAGCATTGTAAGCCTTCCTCAAGAGAACGGTAAGAGAGGAAGTCAGTAACTTAATGGGACATCTTAAGCAGCTAGAAAAGGAAGAACATTCCAACCCCCAACCCAGCAGATGAAAAGAAATAACTAAAATTAGAGCAGAATTAAATGAAATCAAAAACAAAAGAATTATTCAAAAGATCAAATGAATCAGAAAGTGAGTTTTTTGAAAAATTCAACAGATTTGATAAACCTTTGGCCAAACTAACCCAAAATGGAAAATTAAAGTCCATAGTATCATCAATTAGAAATGACAAAGGTAAAATAACAACAGACACCTCAGAAATTTAAAAAACCCTTAATGAATACTACAAAAAACTTTATCCTCAGAAATATGAAAATTTGAAAGAAATTGACCAATACTTGGAAGCACGCCAACATCCTAGATAATTTTTTTTTCCTTTGGCATTTTTTGTCTGGGTCTGTGTTTGATCCCACGACCTCTGCTATATGGGCCTAGCACCCTACTCCTTTGAGCCACAGGTGCTGCCCCAACCTTCTAGACTTAGTCAGAAAGAATTAAAAATGTTGAGCAGACCTATATCAAGTACTGAAATAGAATCAACTATTTGAAATCTCCCATAATTGAAGAGTCCGGCACCAGATGGCTTCACATCAGAATTCTACCAAACCTTTAAAGAGGAACTAGTACCTATATTACTTAACCTTTTCCAAAATGTAGAAAAAGAAGGAATACTTCCCAGCACATTCTGTGAAGCAAATATACCCCTGATCCCCAAACCAGGAAAAGACCCAAGAAGAAAAGAAAACTATAGACGAATGTCTTTAATGAACATAGATGCAAAAATATTCAATAAGATCCTAGCAAATAGAATACAGCAACACATCAGACAAATTATATACCACGATTAAGTGGGTTTTATCCCAGGGTCTCAAGGTTGGTTCAGTATATGTAAATCTATAAATATAATACATAAACAAACTAAAAACAAAGATGAAGTGAATCTCTCGATTGATGCATAAAAAGCTTTTGATAATATCCAACATCCTTTCATGATCAGAACACTTAAGAAAATAGGTGTAGAAGGGACATTTCTTAAACTGATAGAGGCCATCTACAGCAAACCCACAGATCGTATCATATTCAATGGTGTAAAATTGAAAATATTTCCACTCAGATCAGGAACCAGGCAAGGTTGCCCATTGTCTCCACTGGTTTTTAACATTGTAATGGAATAAGGCAAGAGAAGACAATTGAGAGTATACAAGTAGGGTCAGAGGAGATCAAACTTTCACTCCTCTCAGATGATATGATTTTATACCTGGAAAAGCCCAGGGACTAAACCATAAAACTCTTAGAAGTGATCAAGGAATACAGTAGCATCTCAGGATACAAAATCCATACTCACAAATCAGTAGCTTTTATATATACCCATAATAGTCAAGCCGAAAAAACAGTCAAGGACTCTATTCCCTTCACAATTTTGCCAAAGAAGATGAAATATTTGGGAATTTACCTAACAAAGGACATGAAAGATCTCTATAAAGAGAATTATGAAACTCTAAGAAAAGAAATAGCTGAGAATGTTAACAAATGGAAAAATGTACCATGCTCATGGCTGAGAAGAATCAACATTGTTAAAATGTCCATATTACCCAAAGCAATATGCAAATTTAATGCAATCCTATCAAAACACCACTGCCATACTTTAAAGATCTGGAAAAAATAATACTTCATTTTATATGGAATCAGAAAAAACCTCTAATACCCAAGACATTACTCAGAAATAAAAAGAAATCAGAAGGACTCCCGCTACCAGACTTCAAACCATGCTATAAATCTATAGTGATGAAAACAGCATGGTACTGGCATAAAAGTAGAGAGGTTAGGGTGACCAGATGTCCTGCTTTTTAATAAATTTGTCCCATGTCCCGCTGCGTTTTAAAAAAGTTCCAATTTTTGGAAAGACTGCATGAATGGGTGGGAGAACAGGAAGGGAATATACAGTTTTGGCTGCCATGTGGCTATTTTGCCAGGATATGAGTTTTATATTATTTTTGTTAATTTTATAATGTTAAACTGTAAGAATAACAAATAATTGTTAAGAAGTGATTATCGAGAACTGCTTATCAAAGTTTGCATTGTTGTCAGGCCCTGCCCTGCCCTGCCCCCGCCCTCCCCCCCAGCCATGGTGTCCTGCTTTACCAATGTTAAAATCTGGTCACCCTAAGAGAGGTAGATGTATTGAACTGAAATGAGAACCAAGACATGAATCCAGATACTTACCATCATTTGATCTTTGATAAGCCTATCAAAAATATAAATTGGGGGAAAGGTTCCCTATTTAACAAATGGTGCTGAAAGAACTAGCAGGCAACTTGTAGAAGACAAACTGGACTCACATTTCACAATTAAGAAAAATTGACTCTCACTGGATAAAAGATTTAAACTTAAGACATGAAACTATAATGATTCTTGGAGAGAGCGCAGGGGAAACACTGGAAGAAATTGGCCTGGGAGAATACTTTATGAGGAGGACCCCCTTGGCAATTGTAGCAACATGAAAAATACATTACTGGGATCTGACCAAACTAAAAAGCTTTTACACAGCCAAGAACACAGTAAGTAAAGCAAAAGCAGATAGCCCTCAGAATGGGAGAGGATATTTGCAGGTTATGTTTAGGACAAAGGTTTGATAACCAGAATCCATAGAGAACTCAAACTTAATAAGAAAAGGACAGGTAACCCCATTTCATTGTGGGCAAGAGACTTGAACAGAAGCTTCTCCAAAGAAGATAGGTGCATGACCTACAGACACATGAAATAATACTTGTCATCTTTAATCATCAGAGAAATTGCAATTAAAATTAAATTCCCTTAAGAGTGGTTCACACAACAAAATTCTAAAACTACAGATGTTGGTGTGGATGTGGAGAAAAGGGAACACTTCTGTACTGCTGGTGGGAATGCAAGCTAATATGTCCCTTTTGGAACGAAGTGTGGAGAATACTCAAGGATCTAAAGGTAGACCTATTATTTGATTCTGCAATTCCTCTGTATAGCCAAATGACCAAAAATCACTCTATAACAAAGATATTTGCACCAGATTGTTCATTGCAGCTCAATTCATAATAGCCAAGTCATGGAAGAAGCCCAAGTACCCATCAACCCATGAATGGATTAGTAAATTATGGTATAGGTATACCATGGAGTATTATGCAGCCTTAAAAACAATGGAGACTTTACCTCTTTTTTGTTTATATGGATGGAGTTGGAACATATCCTACTTAGTAAAGTATCTCAAGAATGGAGGAAAAAGTATCCAGTGTATTCAGTACTATGATGAAACCAATTTACAAACACTCACTTTTTCATACAAACAGTAGATTACAACTATGGCCCAGGATGGAGGGGAGGATGAAAGGAGAGGGGGGAAGTCAGACAGGGAGAGGATGAATGGGGGGATCACACCTATGGTGCATATTGCAAGGGTACTTGTTGGGTCTATTAAGTATAGAGCAGGTGTCCTCAAACTACAGCCCACTGAGGACATTTATCCGGCCCACTGGGTGTTTTTGCTGCCACTGCCTGTCCTGCTTAGCAGCTGACTGGTCCTGGGGCCTGCAGTCCAGCCCTCCAATGGTCTGAGGGACAGTGAACTGGCCCCCTGTTTAAAAAGTTTGAGGACCGCTGGTATAGAGTATAAATGTCTTAACACAATAATGAAGTAAATGAGTTGAGGGATATATTAACCAGTCCGATGTAAGTATTCCAAATTGTATATGAAATCACATCGTACCCCTTAAACGCATTAATGTATACATTATGATTTAACAAAAAAAAATAAAAATAAATTTTATATAAAAGGTATCGGACTATAAAGTCTCTGAAGCTTGGGTTTTTGTTTGGCTTAGTTTTTTAAAGAGATTTATCAGTAGTGATGCGTTGCAGTCTAGTTGTTTGATTTTGCTGCTGGATGATTTGCTGTTGCATAAATATACCACAATTTAAATTTAGTTCTTTGTTTCATGGAAGTTTTCCTTTTGTTAAATGTGTTATCTTGTTCATGCCCCTGATCTCAGCCGGAACTCATGAGAACTGTTCCATGTGTGCTTCCATTCACCTATTGCTCCCAGCACCTGTTCTGTCTGAAGCTTGCTGGTCCACCTTCTTTTCTGCCTTCCTTTTCTTTTTAATTTGATGTTGGCCAGAGGTGCGAAATTATATGAAGAAGACTATTTCACTTCTTTATCCCAGAACGCTTTCTCTGTGGTTATTATTTTTAATAGTGGGAAAATACACATAAAATTTGTCATCTTAACCATCTTTAAAGTGTACAGTTCAGTGGCTTTAAGTGTATTCACATTGTTGTATAGCCATCCATCTGCAGTACTCAATTATCTTGCTTTTTTTTTTTTTTTAAATTTGAGACAGTCTCATTTTGTTTCCCTTGGTAGAGTACAATGGCGTCACAGCTCACAGTAACCTCTAATTCTTGATTGGGCTCAAGCAATTCTCTTGCCTCAGCCTCCCAAGTAGCTCGGACTACAGGCACCTGCCACATTGCCTGGCTATGCTTTTTAGGAGACAAGGTTTTGCTCTAGCTCAGGCTGGTCTTGAACCTGTGAGCTCAGGTAATCCACCTGCCTTGGCCTCCCAAGTGTTAGGATTGCAGGCATGAGCCACTGCACCAGGCTTAATTTATCTTGTGTAACTAAAACATCTGCATCCAGTAAACAGTGACTTCTCATTCTCCCCAAACCTTTCTATCTGTAAATTTATACAAGAATGTTCCTGTGCCTTTTATAAAACTACTATTCATATTTATATCTTCATATTAATAAAATAACCTGGTATTAGAATTACTTTTAGGGCCAGCTTGTAATCCTAGCACTCTGGGAGGCCAAGGCAGGTGGATTGCTTGAGCTCAGGAGTTCAAGAACAGCCTAAACAAGAGTGAAACCCTGTCTCTGCCATGAAACAAAAAGTAGCCATATGTGGTGTTGCATGCCTGTAGTCTCACCTTCTGAGGAGGCCAAGGATGGCTAGAGCCCAAGAGTTTGAAGTTGTTGTAAGGTATGACACCACAGCACTCTACCTAGGGCTACAGATGAGACTGTCTCAAAAGAAAAAAAGAAAAGAAAAAGAATTACTTTTAGGAAAAGTTTGTTCCTCCTGACTTGCTAGGTCTAGTACTAGGAAGAGCATGCTTTCTACTAGATTCCTTTTGTACTTGAGTTGCCAAGAGGCACAATAATTATCTTGAGCTCAAGTTTTCTTGTATAATTTTGTGCCTCCATTTTATGTGCTTAAGGACTCTCAGAGCTTTTTTTGGAGCAGAAGAAATATTAAAAAAAAAAAAAGGATTTATTTTTAAATGGCTTTGAGTATAGCTAAAAGAAAATTATCCAAAAGAAATTTTTGTGTGTTCATTTGAATGTAAGCATTTTTATCAGCAGAAATGCTTTGAAATTGATCTACATTGCTAAGTTTTTTCCCAGCAGAGTTGTTATATTTAAGATAGACAGAAAATCTTAGTGGTTATGGATAAGTTTGATGTTATGTCCAAAGTAAAACCTTTTAAAAGGAAAAGGAAATAGGGCAGCACCTGTGGCTCAGTCAGTAGGGCGCCAGCCCCATCTACCAAAGGTAGCAGGTTCGAACCCAGCCACAGCCAAACTGTAACAAAAAAATAGCTGGATGTTGTGGTGGGTGCCTGTAGTCCCAGCTACTGGGGAGGCTGAGGCAAGAGGATCAGTTTGCTGTGAGCCATAATGCCAGGGCACTCTACCAAGGGCAACAAAATGAGATTCTGTCTCTTAAAAAAGAAAAAGAAAAAAGGAAATAATGTTTATTACCTGCTTATTATGGTATTTTTTAATTCTCACAGAGCCCTCATTTATTATTTACTAGGTTTATTACCGCATATTTCAGTTGTGAATGCTGAAGCTTATTCATGTAAAATGACTTTCCCAGTTCTAGTAAAAGTAGAACTGGAATTTGGACCCCTTTTTTTCTTTATTCTTTTTTTTTTTTTTTTTGAGACAGAGCCTCAAGCTGTCACCCTGGGTAGAGTGCTATGGCATCACAGCTCACAGCAACATCCAACTTCTGGGCTCAAATGATTCTCCTGCCTCAGCCTCCCAAGTAGCCGGGACCACAGGCGCCCACCACAGCACACAGCTACTTTTTTTTTTTTTTTTTTTTTGGTTGCAGCCATCATTGTTTGGCAGGCCCAGGCTGGATTCAAACCCGCCACCTTAGTGGCGCCTTAGCCACTTGAGCAACAGGCGCTGAGCCCACTCCTTTTTTTCTAAAAGATCATAGAAACTTTATTACTGATGTCTCTTTATTGACAGGAACATTTTATGGCATAAACGTGAACTGTGATAGCCTTTATTCTATATGTATTTACCATTTCTTAGATTATATTCTAAATAACTTTGGGGGGGATATAATAATTCATTTCTTAAGGATCAGAAACTTAAAAATATTACACCTTGACATTGAAACTTAAAAATCAACCTATCCTAGGCCAAAACAGAAATGTACAAATTATTTTAAAGATAAATGAGAGCTGTAGGTCTACAAATGTTGACCATTTTTTTACAGTTAATGTTTGTGAAATTCAACAAATGGTTTTTGTTTACAATAGAATATTATTAATCAGGATATCAACTAAATTGAATTATGTACTATATGCTTTTTTGGAGCTGACTTCTCTTACAGTGCATTTAAAGCTCATTCATTTTGTTAAGTGTATTAATCATTTATTTTTATTGCTAAGTAGTATTCCATTGAATCTGGAACAAATATATTAATAATCTTGCCATGTTTTGTTCTTTTTGATTTTTAGCTTTCCAGAGTATTGGATCTTCCACTAGAAAACTTGATCAAGTCAATATCTGCAGTTCCAATTTCCAAAAAAGAGTTAAGTATAATGTATTTGTAATGATTTTAAATGTGGCTAATGGCTGGGTGTGGTGGCTCACAGACTCAGAGCTTTTTTCTGAGTCTGCTTATTTGTTGCAGTCAGATTTTGGAGACATTTATTTGACAGACATCAGTTTTCAGGTAAACCAAGGTCACTATTCTACCTATTTCACAGAAATATCTTAAGGCTACAGTTAGATAATAGAAGAAGAAGAATTTTATAAAAGTGATAAGAAAAAATTATAAGTCAATACTAGGTGATTTCAAATTTCCTTGCTTTTAATTTTGAAAGCATGTAGAACAAACACCTTCTGATAAACATTATGTCAGTATGGAGAATCCCTAGTTATTAGTCTTTGTTAGACCAATGATGCTTTTAAGGTAACAAATTTTTCCCATTTCAATGGCTGTCTTCAGAGAAGTAGCTGATTTTCAGCTTTCTGTGGATTCTTTATTAGACAACAACAGTGACCGTTTGAGAACAGATATACAAGTTCAAGCCAAGAGACTGGCAGAGAAGGTATGTTCAGCACTACTGTCTCTCTTTGACTGTTGAAGTTACATACATATACTTCTTGATTATTTTCCATGCCTTCCTTCCCCAAAGGTGACTCATCTTATAAAGAAATGATTTATTTCACTAAAATAATACGTTTATTATTTTAAAGTAAAAAATACTTTGCAGGCAATCTCAGCCAAAGTAATGAATTTAATAGTGTTTCCTTATTCAAGTTATTTTGGATACTATAATTTAAATTCATTTTAGCCATAAGTTTACAGTTTTTCAAATTAGTTATAAAGCATTTCTCTTGGGCTGACATTGTTCAATTTTTTGATTACTTGCAGGAGGACTGAATTACTAAATTTACAGATTAATGCTGTATGCACATCTGAATTTAGGAGAACAAGCTTGATAAATTAGAGCAGTGAGTTGCAGTTTTTGAAGTGAGTTTCTGAGAAGACGAACACTAAAATATGAGAAGAAATGATTAAATAGAATCATGATTACAGAGAAGAGGTAGTTAGATGATTAAGCCTCTTTGTATTTCTAAGTTTTCTGATGGTTTGACAGGTAAAAGAGAAATTGAAAGGCTTATAAAGAATGACTAAATCTAAATTGTTATTATAATGATCTTAGAAAAGAGATATATTTTTGGACAAGGATTTTTTTATGTGAATAAATGGAAAGAAAACAAAATCACCAAAAAAAAAAAAAAAGATTTTTTTTTTTAAGTAGTATTATTAACATGTAACACAAAGAAGATATCTCATAAGTCTGAAGAATTGGATCAATGAAAAAGTCATAATCATAGAAAAAGATGTTTAATGAAAGAGTAAGTGTGATAAAGGAGCATTGGTAGCTTATCAATCACAAAGTCACTCCAGAGTTCTGTCGGGAAGTACACAAGGACTAGAATCATTCAAATTATAGTATTTAGTTCCTTTTTTTTCATTTCTTTTAAGTTCTTAAAAACAAAGATTAGTAACTCGTCAGTGACAATAAGT
The DNA here is from genome assembly GCA_963574575.1 of Galagoides demidoff. Taxonomy (NCBI): domain Eukaryota; kingdom Metazoa; phylum Chordata; class Mammalia; order Primates; family Galagidae; genus Galagoides; species Galagoides demidoff. The sequence continues at coordinate 8,944 of CAUYQV010182154.1, forward strand.
ATCTCTTCAAGTTCCATGGGTGTATCAGGGGTTCTGAACATCTAATAAGTTAAAAAGTGAACGCATGTGCATAGAAGACAAATTATAGTAGAACCTCCATAGTTGACCACCATAGACCAGATGTGCATCCCATGTACAGATCAGGACAGTAGTCCTAGTTGCTTATGTTGACCACCTCCAGATGCTGACCAGTTTGTCACAGTCCTTGGATGGTCAACTTACAGAGATTCTGCCGTATTTATCTGTTGGTGCTTTAACGTGAGCCCTGACACTCTCCTAAAAGGCGGATAAGATAAAAGTATTCATTGCATATCAGGGTAGACAGAGTGAGACTAGAGTGTTGGTCTTTCTTCCCTGTTAATATGTAGAATTTGAGTGGGGGAAGGGGAGGAAGAGAGAGGCTCTGAATCCAGAACAGCGTTCTAGTCAGGCAAAAAAAAATGTGTTTACCTAAATAGAATTCTGGAACTGAAGACTCAGGTCCAGGTATAGGTGACTTAACCTGCTGATATTGTAAACCAGTTTTATAGTATAGAACGACATTATCTTATTGGGCCTTTTATATAACATGACTATTTTATGTGGTTTATTATCTTTTCAGTTAAGATGTGATATGGTGGTGAGTGAAATCAGAGCTGGTCAAGGGACTGTAAATTTCAAAATAAACAGAGAACTGTTAACAAAGGTAAGAAGGGGTTATTATCTAGCCATTATGCTTTCACTCTGCTCTAGTCATGGTGGCCTTCCTTCAGTACTTAAAGGCATTGCATCTCCTATTGCCTCAAAACCTTTGTATATACCGATCTCCCTGTCTGGAGTGCTCCCATAAATTGATACCTTCTTTCCTTCAGATCTTGATATTTCCTTGGCAATGTCTTTTGACTCCTCCAGTTAATACAATCTCCTAACACTGTACAGTCATATACCACATAACAGTGTTTCAGTCAGCAGTGGACTGAACATAAGACAGTGGTCTCATAAGATCCTAATACTTTACTGTTATTGTACCCTTTCTAGATATGTTTAGATAGACAAATATTTACCATTGTATTACGTATGGTATTGGGTAAAATAACATGCTATACAGGTTTGTAGCCTGTGCTACATAAGAAGAAATAGGCTATGCCAGATAGCCTAGATGTATGGTAGTCTTGTCATCCGGGTTTGTATAAGTACCCTCTTCATTTATTTGAATGATGCCTCTTGCCCTTTAAACTCTGATTTCCATTAGAGCTTCCAACATCTGTTCACAGTTTTGGATTTCCAGTTCCAAGCACAATTCCTGGCATTTAGTGGGTGCTAGGTAATTATTTGTTGAATGAATTAATGGAATCTACATTGAATAAGAAAAAGGTTTCTTTTCTTTAGCGACCTGTAATCTGTTAAGAGCATAAGATTCATACAGAAGAAACCATGAAACAGCTGCTTCTTTTAATGAAACAGTAAAAATTAAAACAAACGTAGCTGATACTATTAAGTATAAGAAGTTCAGAGATAGAGAAATCAGGATGGTCTGGAGAGATTAAAGAAATCTCTTGAGTTGTGGGTCTCATTCAAATGAGACATTGGTGGGCAGATAATCCTGGATAATGATAATCTTGGAGGACAGATGATCCTGGAAGTGGTATGAAATCTTTCATTGATAATTTCATCTCAATTGAATTTTAAAATGTAACATATACATTGGCTTATTACTATGTTTTTAAAAAGAAATACGTCCCAGTGCTGAGTTGATGAGGCTTAGTAAATGTTGAAATCTTTTTTTTTTTTTTGAGATGGAGTCTCATTATGTCGCCCTCGGTATAGTGCTGTGGCGTCACATCTCACAGCAACCTCCAGCTTTTGGACTTAAGCGATTCTCTTGCCTCAGCCTCCCAAGTAGCTGGGACTACAGGCGCCCGCCACAGCACCCAGCTGTTTTTTGTTGCAGTTGTCATTGTTTAGCTGGCCTGGGCCAGGTTCAAACCTGCTAGCCTTGGTGTATGTGGCTGCTCTTCCCACTGAGCTACGGGCACCACCAAATGTTGAAATCTTGAATTAAAAAAAAAAAAAGCTATAAACCAATATTTCTAATAATACAGTCTCTTACTAAGATTGTATATTTCTTTTTTTTTTTTTGAGACGGAGCCTCAAGCTATCCCCCTGGGTAGAGTGCCATGGCATCACAGCTCATAGCAACCTCCAACTCCTGGGCTCAAGCGAGTCTCCTGCCTCCGCCTCCCAAGTAGCTGGGACCACA
>CAUYQV010182157.1:0-25650 GCA_963574575.1 Galagoides demidoff
AATGAAATACCTAGGAATATACCTAACAAAGGAGGTGAAGGACCTTTATAAAGAAAATTATGAAACCCTAAGAAAGGAAATAGCCAAGGATATTAACAAATGGAAGAACATACCATGCTCATGGCTGGGAATAATAAACATTGTTAAAATATCTATACTTCCCAAAGCAATCTACAGATTCAGGGCTATCCCTATTAAAATACAAATATTATACTTTCAAGACTTGGGAAAAATAATTATTTGTTTTGTATAGAACCAGATAAAAACCTGTATAGCTAAGGCAGTTCTTAGTAATAAAAACAAAGCCAGGGACATCAGCATACCAGACTTTAGGCTATAATACAAGGCCATCGTGGTCAAAAGAGCATGGTACTAACACAAAAATAGAGACATAGACATATGGAATCGAATAGAAAACCAGGAAATGAACTAACATCTTACAGCCCCTTAATCACCAAGAACATACACTGGGGGAATGACTCCCTATTCAATAATGGTGCTGGGAGAACTGGATATCCACAAGTAAAAGACTGAAACTGGACCTGCACCTTTCTCCACTCACAAAAATTGATTCAAGATGGATAAAAGCCTAAATTTAAGGCATGAAATGGTTTCCCTTTTACATGGTCCTTTAAGCTTAGACCTTTACCTCATTTTCAAACAAATCAGTATCTATAGTCATGGGAATAACTGCCAGGATTCAAGGATGGGTTCCATTATACCACTTTAAACTCTTCCTATAGAATACGAGATATAACTTCTGTTTGCAATCGACCAATTATCCCACAACTACAGTTTTGTTGCATTTGCTATGCAAAAAAAGCATTCAAAGTAAACATTGAAATATCTATCAATTTTTGTAAACTTGCTTTGAAATGTTTGCTTTGTTGCTTCATTTTCATTTTATTTGTTTAATGTACTTGTATCCTTTTTTGAAAAAAAAAATCAAGGCTTCTCTGACCAATGGAAAGCTTCAGAATCGCATCACTGTCATGTTTACTCAAGGAACTTTCAACATCCTTCGAGGCACAAAGCTTAAGCTCAAATGTCATCTCTTCTGTGAAGCCTCCCTCTATAGGTATTAGTTTTCCTCTTTGATCACTTAACATTTTGGTGTAACTCTGCCCTTTATGACATTTGACCTTTCATTACAGAGGAATCCTATTTAACATGTCTACAACTGCTGCCAGGTAGCTCTGAGTGACTTATCGTGTCATGCTCACATCTGCACCCCTCTCAACACCTAGCATGGGGCCTGAACAGGTATGCAAGTACTACACACCGGACTAAACTGAGGATGTGAGTAAAACACCCAGTAGTTACAAAGATGGGGGGAAACTGATAAGAAAATTGGGAAGAAAACAAAGTCTTTCCAGGAAATAAACCTCATCTTCAGTGCAAACAGTTGTAAATTTTGTGTAAATACCATGCAAAACTGGGTTCTTCCAATAAGAACAAATAGTGAGATAGAACCCTAAAAACAATATAATGGTGTCCACCATGGTATGCTATTACAGACCCAGTATCCCTTATTTAAACCCTAGGCCAGGTGTATTTCAGAATCTAGAATTACTTAGAGTTTAGAAAGGTGACATGATGCATGAAACTGTGTAACTTCTGCAATGGGGCCAGGGAAGCCCTCCCCCATCAATTCATCAATGTTTCTGCAAGAAAACATATGACTCGTCACACAAAGGAGAAGAAATAAAGATATAAGCAGGCTTGTGTTGGTTTAATAACAGGCTAGGTTTTGCTGCCAAATAAGTTCTTAAAAGTTTAAGAATTGTAGGGATTTAAGAATTGTAGGTGGATCTATAACATTACTAATAGCTATTTATCTAAGAACTTCTGATAACTGTGGGAGATCTTTCTCCAGCTCATCTTCATCAAATTCATATTTTAAATCTTCACAAATTAAGAACAACATAAGATAAAATTTAGGAGGAGCCATTGTTTTATCCAACATAGGAAGAGATGGTTTCAAAAATTATAAGTTTTTTTAAACACTTCTTTTAAAATAAAAAATTCTCATTATCAAACCATGGATAGGCTAGCTCCAAATGAAGGACGTGACACTCCTTTTTCAGACAGAGGAGCACTTAAAAGATGTTGGTTTAAGGCAGGTGTCCTCCAACTACAGCCCACGGGTCACATGCGGCCTGCCGAGGACATTTATCCAGCCCACTGGTGTTTTTGCCGTTGCTGCCTGTCCTGCTTAGCAGCCGACTCATCCCAGGGCCCGCAGTATGGCCCTCCAACGGTCTGAGGGACAGTGAACTGGCCCCCTGTTTAAAAAGTTTGAGGACCCCTGGTTTAAGGTTTAGGCCCAGTAGAAGCAGATTATTAGAGTAAGCTAAAATATCTTCTTAGGGTTCCAGACACATTCTACAGACTGTGCAGGGCTTCCCCGGGGCATTGAAGAACGGCTCTGTTTTCATGCATCTGGCCAAGATGTCACACCTGCACACTCCAATTTGCATGTGCTTTGCCATCAACATTCATTTGGGAAAAAAATGAGCATTATAAGTAAAATGCTCTCCACAAACCTATTTCAAAGATACACCATCTTGATCATATTCTCTTCAGTTTATCCCAGACATGACAACCAATGTTGGCACTGAGGGTTTCTGAAGGCAAAGGGCTTGAGTAGATCTAAGAAGAATGCTGGAAAGACTGTGGGCCTTTAAAAAGCATCTGATGTACCTTTTAATTCTCCTAGACCTTATTCTCTTAGGTCTCAGGTTTGGGGAGCCAGGCTACCTAGTAGGAGTTTTTTAATAAAATTTGTCAACCATGAAATGTGACTTTTAGGAGTTCTCAAGGGAAGGAGTATGGGTGGCCAGGGTTTGGAAGAGAATGTATTATAGCAATCACAGTCTGTTCTCTTTAGGAAACTCTATAAATGGGCTCTGGAGGAAGACGTGGGATGCTTTTGGCAAGCAACTCTTCTAAATGTATAATTGCTAAAAAAGAGACATATATCTGTACTTCATAACCAGAAGGTAAGGTAATGGATACATTTTCTATCTACTAGCTCCAAGCTCTTTGAAGATAAAAAATGCAGATCTTTGCAGAAGCCAAGATATTTATTTAGCAAATAAATATTTGCTAAATGGACTTAATTTGAAATGGACTTTTAATTTCAAATTTCAATTTTAAACTAAAAAACTCAGTGAAGAAATCTTCTTGGAATGAGGATCCGTCTAATATAAGTTTTAAAAGCAAAGAACTCTGGGCAACTTCATGGAGCCTATTGTAGACAGAGAGGCCTGCCGCAGAAACTACCTTGTTAGCTATCAAATCTAGAAACTGCCCTGAGCTCAGTCTGACTATTGGTCTGGCCGGCATGAGCACAGGTGGAGACCTACATGAATCAGGTAGCATTTCCCCATGTTTTGAAGCTGTAGGGGAAAACCCAAAGAGACCCCCACTAGGCTAGGTGGGAAACTTGTGGGCTGCATGGGCTCTTTGCCTTTCCCCAAAGGAGGAAACTTATCTTTCCAGCAGAATTCTTAGAGTAGTTATTTGAATTAAGAACTAGCAAGGAACATCCATGCACTTTTCCTCCCTAGCTTCCATTACATCCAAGACACTTGGTTTCCAAGTTCAAGCAAGGTGAAATGAAAGAAAAATAGAGCACAGTCAGGACACTAGTGGGGCTGTGGGTGTCGGCTGTCGCCTTGAGCTTTCGTTGTTTGCTCTTGAGCTTGTCCTTCAAGTACAGACACAGGCTTGGCTGGCTGAGGACATGGGGGTGGGGGGGAGCCCCTCCCAGCCAATCCTCCCTCAGGGGCTCCACAGGGAGCAGGGCGCAGCCTTGCTGTCCCCAGAACTCCTGAACTCTGGGTGGTAATGGTCTGCCAGTGGTTACAGTTGTTGATCTTATAATTGAAATATAAAAGGGGCTCACAGCTGTCAGGGACGGATTTAACAGGGTGTCTCTGTTCTAATATTGTGGGCTGCTGTGACTTTGTAATTGTGCGGTGTGTTTACAGGCGTTACAAAGAAGGGTTAGGGAAGGAAGCAAATAAAGAAATTGCAGGGTTTAGGCCCCCAGGGCGGGAGGATATGTTGGCCAAGAGTCTAAAATAATGTTGCTAAACCAGCAGAGTCTGTAGTTCTGAACACTGGGCCCCACTACAGTATAGTTTGCTCTGTGCCTGCATAAGTCAAATTTTGAGGCTGGCATGTTAATGTTCCTTGCTAGCACCGTGCAGGAGAGCTCCTTCTATTACCTCTTCAAGAAAGACCCTAACCTTCCTTTAAAAGCTGTCCTCTGCTTAATGCTTTGTTTTTCCTTTGATTTCTATAACGTTTGCTATTCATGATCCCATATTGTTGGCCTTTTATTTGTATTTTTAAGGAAACCTCTTCCTCTACCTTTCGCTGTCACTTTGTCTGGATTTATAGTTAAATGGCCCTGCCACGCAGTTGTGACTGGTAACTCTGAGCCAGCTGATCCGACTTGTTTCATGCTCTCTGAGTTTTATGCATTCCTGCTGTTTTAATGGTTCTCTTCCTCTTCCTGACTTTACTCAGCATTTTCTTTTTTTTCTCTTAACACTGGCATTTTAAATGCTATAATTTTAACCTGAATGGAAACTAAAAAATAACAACAAAAGTCAAATGTGGATTTTGAACTCCTTACTCACCGTGACTGTGATTTCAAAGGGAAATGAATTTATTTCCGCCTTTGTAGCGCGAGTTTGGTCTGTTCTTTTATTTCTGAGCCAATGTTTAGAGTGGATGACTGGTGGGGCACTTTCATCCAGAAAGAAAGGTTCAATGGCTGAAGGTTTCTTTAACATCTCAATCTCTCTCTCTCTCTCTCTGTCCTCATTTCTCCATCTGTAAAATGGAGTAAAAATAATCTCATGTCTCCTCAGGCGCCTGTGGGGATGGGAGGAATGAGGCCTGCAGGGATCCAGCTCTGGATCCAGCGCTCAGTCCAGGGTGCCTGTTCCTGTTACATGCGAATATTCATTCGGAAAGCTTACCCCTGCTATGCAGCCTTAGTCTTTCCAAACATGCTTTGTTTTTCTTATTAAGCGAAGGATGCTTACAAGTTACAAGGACACTTGGTCAATTATTAAGCCCTGAAGTTCATAGAAACACTCCCTGTGAACTGAAGAAAGGTGTGTTTATCTAGGTGCTTTCTTGTGACTGCAGGAAGAACAGTTTGCCAGGGGTTCTAGTTAATAAATCCAATCGCCACTGAAATCTCTGCTTCCAATGAAACAGCTTGTCCTTCCCCGCCAAACCTGGTTCCAGTGGCAACTCAAGGTTCCTCTAAATTCTCACTCTGACAAAGGTCTTTTGGCCTGGGTTGCTCTTTCTGGAGGAAACATAGCTAGTGGCTAGAACCTAGAGGCTTTGGGCAGGGAAGGCTCAGGGAGCCAGCTCTGCCCGTAAATATCTATGTGATCTTGTTTAGGCCCTCACTTTCCTGACCAAGGAACTGTATTAGTGCCACTGTTTTTTTAATTAGCCTCAACAGAAAGAGTGGACTAAACCTGGGCACGTGGCTGAATCCCCTACAAGAGATCTAAATCCAGTTCAACCTAAAAACTGTTGCTATGTGTCTACCAGGTGTCTGGAAATGGCAGAGCTACAGAGACAGGGACTTAGGGCTGTGCATGTTACAGCTCACCTGGACAGGGAGTGTTAGGAGAGTACATGGCAAGGCAAGGGCAAAGATAAAGAAATGTAGCCACTGACACGTGCCTCTAAGAACTTGCCATCTCAAATTAACTGGATGGAAAAGGATTTTAAAGAAAGGTCATGCACAGTAATAAGATTATTAAAGCAGCGTATGTGGTTGTGCCCTGCCACTCTACCCAGACACAGCCATGAGAATGAGCACTCAGTGCTTCCCATCTGCTAGGCCCTGCTATCCAGGCTTCAGAGGTATTAACTCTACCCTCAGAGCTGCCTTCTATATTTGTACCAGAATGTTTATTGCAGCCCAATTCATAATTGCTAAGTCATGGAAGAAGCCCAAGTGCCCATCGACCCACAAATGGATTAATAAATTGTGGTATATGTACACCATGGAATATTATGCAGCCTTAAAGAAAGATGGAGACTTTACCTCTTATATGTTTATGTGGATGGAGTTGGAACATGTTCTTCTTAGTAAAGTATCTCAAGAATGGAAGAAAAAGTGTCCAATGTATTCATGGACACTTTGAAACCAATTTATAACTTTCTTATGAATTATACCCCAAGAAGGGGAAAGGGGAGAGTGAGGGGAGGGAAAGGGGGAGTATGGGGGGAGTGATTGGTGGGACCACACCTATGGTGCATCTTACAAGGGTACATGTGAAATTTACTAGGTGTAAGGTACGGATGTCTTAACACAATAACTAGGAAAATGTGGTGAAGGCTATGTTAACCAGTTTGATGAAAATATTTCAAATTGTGTGTGGAGCCAGCACATTGTACCCCATGATTGCATTAATGTACACAGCTATGATTTAATAAAAAAAAAAATAAAGAAGATCATATAATTTTTCCATTTAAAAAATGAGGAAACTGAGGCATAATTGGTAAGTGGCAGGGCCAGATTTATGAATTATAGAAATCTAGCTCTAGCGTCCACATTTTACTTTTCCAAACTAACTTTTATCTGGCTTCACTCTCACCGGGGTGGACACAGCATCCAAATTTGTCGTCATGGAGTGGCAGAAAGGTTCTTCCTCATCTTAGAGTCTTACAAGAGTTGGGGGGTGGGGTGAGACTTACACAGTTCTGAAAATAGGGGGGAAGAACAAATTTTCAGTCTACCACAATTGCATTTGAGCAGAGAAGTGCTTTGCCAAGCTGGCTCCAGCATGCCACTGCCTCACACTTCCCTCCCCTTCCAAGGCCTGTCACGCCTTCTAAGTGGGAGAGGGTACTACGCACAGCCATGGACAGACTCCCTTCCCCAGCCAGGCATCTTCCTCATGTTTTCCTCCTAAGGACTGAACCATCCCTTCTCCCTGTTCTCTCTTCAAGCCCCCACCTTAGCAGAATATCCCTGGACCTTGGTTTTGGAAATGAAAGCCTCTTAACTCTGAGAGGAACAAGAGGGCAACACTGTTCTTTCTTGACATCCTGCCAGGTGAATAAGCAGAGTTCACTCCTTACTCTGGTTAAATTGCTTCTAAATATTCTTGGGCGTGAAGAGAATTTCGTCCTTGCTCTTACAATGATCCTAAGAAGCAAATCTCCTTAAATGTGGAGGTTAACAGAAACCACATTTGGGCTAAATTTCAAATTAAGGATTTCCTTATAGTTCTTATACTTGAAATGATATAAACAATTTATTGAGCTACTGTAGGAAGAAGAAAGGAAAAAAAAAAAAAAAGATTGCCAGAAAGGCCTCAGCCAGAGAGGTGAGTGCCTGACCCTGTGATGTTGCCTTGTCTATATAATTTGCTGCATGTTGCATCATACAGAATATGCCAACCTTTTTCCGCCTGCTCAAAAAAGGTGATGCTAATTAGATCAGGCAAATAGCTGCTGTTGTTGATTCATTTGAAAATGATTATTCCAAGGCAGTGTGTTATTACCCAGCAAGTCACAGCTTTCCCTATTAAGGCTCCTAGGTGGCTGCCAGACTTCAAAGTCAGAGGTGGAATTGGAGGCTGGCAGTGCTGGCTGGGGCAATATCAGAGCTGGGGTCACCACCACAGCCTTCCTTTGACGACAAGAAAAAAAATCTGTTTACATATAGGAATTTAATCCCTCCCGGTCAGCATGAACTCCACTACCAATTCAGTGCCAATAAATATCAGATGGGACGCTTGCCACGTGCAGACGGTAATACAGTGGATGCCACAAGAACAAATAGGAAACGGGGGGGCTCACTAGTAAGGTTCTCACGTTCCATGAAAGAACTAGGATGCCTGTCCAAATAATAACACAGAATGGTGTCAGTGCTGTCATCAAGTGAAACAATAAGAGTAAAAAGCATTTACTAAAGTGGCAAGTTTTCCACATGTTGGTTATTTATTTAGTACATTGTAAGTATGAATAGTGTACAATGGGGACACTAAGGATGTACAGTTTCACTTTGCAGAGGTAGACAGAGGAATCATGATAGGGAAGGACTTCATTAAGAAAGTAGCATTCGAGCTGCTTTTAGAACTATGAGTAAAGTTTTGAAAATCTGTAAAGCAGGAATAAGAGCAATAAAGCTGTGTTAGGTAGTCCAATTTGAAAGCTGGAGGCAGAAAAGGAAGTAATACGGCATGTGTCCTTAGAAATGTAAGTAAATCATGGAGGGTCTTAAATCTGGGCATAAAGAATTGAGAATCTTCTTTCTACTAAAATAAACAAATATATGATGATGTAGAACATAAGGGCTTCTCAAAAAAGGCTTCATGCAGGAAATCCCAAGGCACATAAAAATGGCCACAAGTAGGCAAACTCTTTATACCATTATTGAGGGTAATCTAAAAAATGTGTGAAAATACTTTTTATTCATTTTTCAGGGTTGTATTTCCAGGGGCATGGATTCTAGATAAAAACTGGCCCATTATAATCCAATAACACTGAAACAGATTTCACGGCTGCCAAATAAAGAACGCACTTTCCTTTTTTGTCTTCTGTTTAAATTCCCCTTCCTCCTTGTGAAACAGTTAATATGCTTAAGCGGGACACTTAGCCCACCTCCAAACCCTTAAAATGTGGTTAATTACAAGATAGTCCAATTTAAACTTTATGACCTTCTTGATACCAGAATGTAGGGTGGGTTGTTTCTGTTAATCAGCAGAGGGGAGGCGGCAGGTTGCCAGGGGGGGTGGCCCTGGGGAGGGCACGGAGCTGCTCAGGTCCACTGGCCCGTCCCACGCCCAGGTCTGCATCCCCCTGACGAGAGAATAGATCACTTCCCACCCTTCTCAGTCCACAGAATGAGGAGATTACACTGGGGTATGTCCCATTCACCCTTCATCCCTGATAGTCTATGAAACTAAGGAAGAAAAATTGTAAAATATGGGCATTTTAAAAGCATAAATTGAGAACATGGAAATGGTATCGTATGAACTGACCTATTTAGAACTTCAGTCTTCATGACAGCTGGAGCAATGGGTAGAGAAGGAGGCCAGAGACACAGACGAGGTGAAGAAATGGTTGTACTCCCAAACGAAAAGAATTACCTCTTCTTATCTGCAGTGCTCAACCTACAAATGATATTTCAGCAAGTCTAAATGAAATGCATCCCGCATGAACATGTGATCTTTGCATCTCCCAACTGTGTCCTGTCAAATAATGCAACTTAATGCCTGTAACCAGATTATTTACCTCAGAGTAGCCCAACCCATTGCCTAAAACATTAGGATAATTTAGAGAAGATACTTAGACTGAGAATAAAAGGCTATGGTGTTTTTACACATTTTAGAATTGATTGATAGATTTATAAACTTGAGGTTTGTAAGGTCTAAAGATTCTTACCTGGATGGTAGACACTGGCATGTAGCTACTTTATTTCTTTTACTTTGGAGAAATTTCATAATTCAATTAAAAGAAAACTGAAGTATTTTATACCCCCAAGTTAATTTATCTCCTAAAGATTTCAGGAGGCAAATCCAACTTCCCTCATATTACAAGAACCCTCTCAGTAGAGGGCAGAGGGTACCCTGCTCAAAAGAGAAGCATCTACACTACTACATAGTACCTCACAATGTGAATATAATAAGGAAATATCATAAAAAATTATTCATGCGATTTCTCTCTGTTGCTTCTCTGAGCTCATAATCTTCTCTCCAATAGCTGTCAATATCCTTCTTTCGAGGGGGAAAATGGGCTTGGTATACAAAAATGCAAGGGAAAACAAAAAATATTCAGTATATGACATTCAGCATAAGATTTCATAGCAAGATAATAATCATGCGTGAGAGTCAGGTTATCACCTTGAGATAAGAGTTTTCTATATTCCTTTATTTCCGTCTTTAACATGAACCAATCCTTGCATCCTCCTGTTCTGCAAAGAAAATCTGTTTTCTGCTATGGCAGCCAGGCATGAAGCATGCTGCTCTATGGTAGGAGGAGGATATAACATAGGGGAAATCAAAGAGAAACTGCTTTTTGCCTGGAGGATTTGAAAAAAGGAGGAGGGGGAAGGAGGCAGAAGGTGAACAAGATGGAAGGTGTATGGTGAGAGGGGTAACATCAAAGGTAAAGAGGGTTCTTGCTCTGTGCCCACTGGGGCTTTAGAAGAAGGACATTCAGGGACTCCCCTGGCACCAGAGAGGGGTGGCCCCGCCAGGGGAACAGCAGCAGGCCAGCACAGATGAGTTTAGTTCTCCCAGCAAATTCCCGACTCCTTGGGGCCTTGCTTCCAAGGCAGTGCCTTATGGTAGCATCTTCCGAGGGGGACAAATGCTGTGTCTTCACATGGTGGATGGGAGGGAAGGGCAAAAGGGAGCCTCGCTACTCCCCTCCATGGGGAAGATCATTAATTCTGGCCATGAGAGCGCCATCCTCATGGCTTCATGACACCCTAAAGGCCCCACCTCTTAATACTATCACATTGGGGTTTAAGTTCCTGTGTACGAATTTTGGAGGGACATAGATATATACATTCAAATCATAGCAGAGAGTTAGAGCAATTTACTTGCAAATTATTATATGAGGCTAAGCTTTAAACTAAGGTGAGCTGAAAAAATACAAGGTTAGACAATTAAGTTCCTGAACTTATCCTAGCAAAAATGCAACATACCTCATTGCTGAGTATCACAACAGTCACCTTCAAGGTACTCTCTTTGGGAAGCTGTGCACTGAAGCCACTGCTAGTCCACCTTTCAAAGCAGTTTGGAAAATCTTTTCGTGGGATGGTCATCAAAGCTATCACCATTCAGCAATGAGGTATGTAGCACTTTTTCTAGGACAAGTTCGTGAACTTAATTGTCAGACCCTCATATAATGACAGCTCTAATAGCTGATGAACTTGTGGACTTCATTGTCCAACCTCATATATATTTTCCCTGATTCTAAGCAGGGGCTCCCAGGGAAAAGATACCAGTTTTAGAGCCAAATTTTGAAAGTGCATTTTCTCTGCACATCTGAGTTGCAATGTGAGCAAAGCTGTGATTCCCCACTTCCTGCCTCTCTGCAGTGGCTTTTCAGGAAAAAAAGAGAAGGACTGACTATCAGGGGAAATCCCTGACTATGCCCCTGCCAATGAAGTCGTACCCTCACTCGCACTCCTGAAGAGTTCCCAAGACCCACAGTGCTAACCCTGCACACATTAGTGATAGTGGCTCTTCCCCAGCCACCCCCAGCTAAACCTTTGCAGAAACCCCCACATTGCCATGGGATCCAAATACAGACCAGAGAGGCCCCGGGCAACTCCCCAGTCCTGTGGGCACTGGGAAGGTCCCCCAGCACGCCAAATGCTGCTTCCCACCAGTGCACAGCCTGCACCCCACCCTTTGGAAAAAATCCAAGTCTCCATTCCTTCCTCCCAAATAATGAGAATACAATTAGCATAAACTGGAACAGATTAACATAGAGCTGTGGGAAAGGCTAAATATACATTCTTTAGCAACAGCCACAGACATGTGGAATATTTTAAACTTCTCTAAAAGTTTTAAGTCCTCCCCCAGGTAATAGGAGCTCCGCATTTAAAGGGCTTATCTGTCCAGCTCCTCCCTGACACATGAATTCCTTCAGGTCACCTGGTCATTCAGGCTCTGCATGAAACCCCTCCCCCCCCCCAACAGTTGCCATTCCCATCTCTGTAATGGCCCAGGGAAGATCAGAGCAGGAAATGCATTTCAATCAGTTTAAAAAGTTCTGATTATTGCAGTTCCTATTTTCTCAGCATCCTGCTTGGCCCAATTTATTTTTCAATGTCCAAGTATATGTTGATTTTAATCATCAGACAAAATCTATTAAAGACCAGCCGTATGAAAAGCTACACGGAGCCTCTATGGGTGGAAGATGTCCATGACAGATGGGTGCTGTTCACTACGGAGTCTGTGAAAGCCGGGTTTCCACTGGGGTTACTCTGCATATTAACATGTAAACGCAATCCTCTCCAGCTTTCTATCCCACAGCCTGTGAAAAGTCAAGATGCTTCCCAGGATTTCTGAAAACCCCCAGGCGCTTTGGTTCTCATGGTCACTGTGGCTTCTCTTGACTTGACTCACTTCTTGCCTTTTAGCCCATTCTCTCCTCCTCTGCTTACGCCCCTGTCCTCCCAGGTCTGGGAAACTAACCCTTTTCCTTACTTTCCTATTGAACCCCTCAAACAAGTGATTTCTGAAACTTTGGGGAGATGAGCTATGCAGACAGTCTTAAAAATCCTCTGACTTCTCAATGACCACCTGTCTGAGCCTGCTCTAACTTTTCACAATGGGTTCGTTGTCTGGCTCTCCTGCCACCTTCCTTCCTCCTCGCCTCTCTGCCAATGTCCACTCCAGACTCCTCTTCATTTCTGAAACAGAAAAGTGTAGTCATCTATGTTTGCTGTATTCTTCCAACCTCTTCCCTCAACTCTTAAAGATCTTTCCATAAGTAGTTTGCTTTCTAAAAGAAACTCTGGTGCCAAGGGAAGATGCATACCTCTGTATACAGATGTACGCACATCTCTATATGCTTATACAGATGTATGTAAGATCTGTACCTTCCTGTATGTTTGTGTGTGCTCAGTTTTTATCACTCACTATATCTGCATAGCAACTGTTGGCCCCAAACCCTAAGGGATTGATTTCCAATCTTTTATCTCTCATGAACAATCCTGTTGATACTATTGGGGGTGGGAGTGTAGAAGGCACGGGAGCCCTAACTTTGAATTGTGGTAAAAACAGGTTGAAAGCCTTCCAGGGTAGAGCAACAAGGAGAACTTCTTGGCAGGTATCTCCAAGCTGCCCTTTTCTGGTGGGTGGGTGCTCCCTGCCCCCTCCCACCGCCACAGGTTCGGCCAACTTGTGCACGTGCAGCCTGGAACTAGGCCTGGGCAGGAGGGTGTCCTCGCTGGAAAGAACCTGCGAGCGGCTCATGTTAGAACTCGAAAGGTCACACACAGGAGCCCCATGGCAGATGAGGCCGCTGTAACCAGAGCTCTTCCAAGTGGCAGAGGACCTGAATGGTCCTACTCAGTGCTTGTTTTCAAAGTGTTTATCCCATCTCACCCGGAGCATAGAAAGAGGAGCCAGACTCCATGAGGCAATAGGAAAGCAGAGAGAATCAACCGCCTGGCTGAAATCCGTCCTCGGGGCTTGTACTCAGGTGTTTGTGTTCTTCCAGGGAAACAATAGGCTCATTAGAGCACAAGTGAAGAAGTTACTTAATAGGTTCGTAAGTCACCCCATTCTTACAAGGCAACAGCCGTGCAGGGCTGCAGATGAGTGAGAATCACTGATGAAGCTTTAAATTGATACACTCACTGAAGCGTGAGCTATCAATACTGACCTTGTCTGCTGCTTCAGGCGGGCAAGTGGAGTTCTTTGGAACCTGTGAGTATCAATCCGTGCTTTTAAGCTGATTTCAAAGAACTGCATTTAATTTAACCAAATAGCTCCATTAAATTCTTTCTGGGTTGTCAAGGATCAACTTCTTATTAAAATAGAGGTTTTAAACTTTTATCGTAGTGATCTAAATTTCTTTAAATCCAGTTTAGGCAGAAGAGTCTAAACTTGATTCTTCCAAATGTATCTTGTTAGAATGAAAACATTGTTGAAGGCTCCAGGAGATTGCAGCTGGAGCAAACCCAAAGCACTCTAGTAATAATGGCCAACATTAATCTACTGCTTGCTGGTTACCAGGACCTCTGATATGCACTTTAATAGGCATAATTTTATTTAATTCTCACCATGACCTTGGGAGGTACAGCCGAGGAAATTAAGGCTTAAAGAAATAAAGCGATTACCCAAGATCTCAGAGCTAATTAAGAATTAAGAATCAAATCTAAGGTCTGAGCTCTTAGCCACTACCCAGTATTGGTTCCAATGTGATTCCACAAATATATAAATCCACAAATTTTTCCTAATTAAGAATATATTAGAAGAAATAAAAGTTGACCATATATGTTGTTTTTCTTACCTCCTACCACATAAATGGCATGCTGTTTGCCCAGGTACTGAGCGTTATCTGAACTCTGAGATCTAAAATCCAACCTCTCCAACCTGTATCCACTCTGGCACAGCTGCATGTCGGTTCTCATTCCCACCTCCTTCCCAGTTTCCACACTGGGGCCAGAGTTCTTGTTCTAAAACACAAAGGACTCACTTAGCACCATCCACAGCTTCTTGTTATCTCCGTCAAATGCAGACTCCCTCCTTAGCTCAGCACCCAAAGCCTATCATGATCCAGCCCCAACCTCTTTTATAGATTCGGGTTTTGCCTCTCATCCTATGTGTGTACTCCAAGCGATCATTTGACTCTTTTATTTCCCAAACTCTGGCTGGGAAAGCTTCAGTAACCTACTCACCAGCATTATGGAGAAGCCCTGCTCAGAGGTGAGCAGAATTTTGTGAGTCTGCTGGGAGAAGCAGAAATCATAGTGTAGGGAATGGAAGAGTCCTCAGTGATTATGTATTGAACTTTTTCCTTGTGTTTCAATTACATGTGAAAATCCAAAGTCAGGAAGTGCTCAGCCTAAAATCACATCTCTGGTTACTGGGTATTTTAACCTATTCATACAAAGCCTCCCCTCAGACCAAGAATTACTGTCTTAGGATTTCTAAATTTGGTAATGGAAGTATCTATCTGCCTTTTATTTTAAGTCACCAGACTCCCAATTTAATTGCACCGCCAGCTAGTACCTTTAAAAGACATAGTGATCACCATATTTAGAAGCTTTCACACATTAAAAAAAAAGGATAAAGGTGTGAGGATAAAGGTGAGAAAAAGTTTTCCTACCAGGAGCTTATTATCTAGTCTGGGCAAATAAATACATGCATAAAAATTTTTTTATTTCAATATGAGGGCTTGAAAGGAGAGCTGTACAGTGTTCTATGGAAGCACAAAGAAATTAACAGACTCAAAGACATTTTGGCAGGATAGACACAGACCTTTGTGCCGGCAGAAAGGCTGAGATGGTGTCTGGTCAGGGAGAGGCAGCGGGAGGGGGAACTTCAGCACACAGTCCCCATTGCTCTGAGGAAACACATTTCTCTTTCTCTCCAGAGACTCATAAGACTTCAACATTAATAATGGCAAACACAGGTGTGCAAACACTGACGATGTGCAAGGCACTTTTCAAAATGCTTTATGTGTAAAAACTCACATAATCTCCTCCCAGTAACCCCATTTTCTAGATGAGGAAACTGAGACACAAAGAAAAATGAAGTCACTTGTCTAAGATCGCAGAACTGTCAAGTGGTAGAAGTGGGATTGGATCCAGGCAGCCTAGTTCCAGAGTCTATGATCTCAACCAAGGTATTTCAGAATATGATGTTAAAATAATATTCACATGGTAGGAGACAATTCCCATCTCAGCCATTCTGGGCTTAGTCTATGTACCTTGAGTTAGATCACTGAACCTCTTAACCTCTCTCAGCAATAAACTTGACAGAACCAGCCTTCTTGGGTGTAGACTAGAGGTCTGCAAACATTTTATAAAAGGCCGCATAGTAAATGTTTTAAGTATTGTTGGCCATGTGATCTCTATCACAACTGCTCCTCTCTGCTATTGTGGCACAAAGTACCTAAAATCAATATGTAAACAAACATGTGTGACTGTGTTCCAATAAAACTTCACTTACAGAGACGGAAATGTGGATTTCATATGATTTTTCACGTCACAAAATATTCTTCTTCTTTGAAATTCTTTCAACTATCTTAGCCCATGCCATACAGAAACCAGCAGTCTACTGCTGTGACCGTAGTTGGCCAACCCTTGGTTTAGAGTCTGGAACCCAGCTTCTGTTTTTTAAGGAAACCCCACAGGAGCCAGCCTGGTGCTGAACACGCAGTGGGTACTCGATAAATGTCAGCTGACACTCCGGGGTGCCTCATAGGGACGTGGTAGAGGAAACACCAGGACTTGGTGAGAGCATGCAGCTAGGGATTAGAAGACCAACCTGGAGTCCTAGATCATTATTTACTAACAGTAACCTTGAGACAGTCATTAATCTCCAACCGGGCTTTGGTTTCCTGCTCGTTTGTCATTGCCAATATTAGGCCATGGTATCCTTATGATGACTACATTTCCTTATATTGATTGTGTTTACAAGCCTGGCATTTTGCATATGTTTAACTTACTTAGTCCTTAGGACAGCCCTTTGAGATAAATACTAATAATGTCCTTGTTTTACAGATGGAAAACAGAGAGGCTAAATACCATGCCCAAGGTCACACAGCTGGTAAGGGACAGGGCCAGAACCTAAACTCTTTCTGGCTTTGAAATCTGTCTGTTAACCTCTAGGTCATAACGCCTTCTCTTGAACAAATGAGAATGGTCCCCTACCTCAACGACAGCACCAAAAGGCACACACACCAACCTCTTCACACCTGTGGAGGTGTGGGGACTATGGAGTGGGGAAGTGCAAAGGGTGTTCGCAGTGAATTCCTGAGAAATAAATACTAAAAAAATGAAATATGTAAGCTATCCAGTTGATCCTGCTTGGCATTTACTGAGCACTCACTTATATGAAGTCAGGTAGTTTGTTCCATTTAATCCTTTTAACAACAATTTTACAAGGTAAGTACTATTCTGTTATCAACCCCTTTCACAGATGAGAAAATTGAGGCTTAAATTGCTTGTACAAGGTACCAGAAATGTCAGGAGCCGAGGTGAGATTTAAACACAAGCTGTCTGATCCCAGAACTCAAACATGCAGTGGCAGTCTTCCAGCCCTGCTCATGCTGTTACTACTAGTAGCCTATTATCCCATTATAGGTTAAATATGGCTTGCACACCTACCCTGAGAACCTATCAATCTACCATTTAAAACTTAGCTTCATGGGAAAACACACCATCAGTTTGAAACAACTGATTCAGAAGGAGATTTTGGAAAGCAGCCAGTTGGTAAATTTAGGATTGCATGTGAACCTTGGCACATTAGAATGAAGTTGGTGCTTTTTCGTTTGTTTGCTTACTTGCACCTCTTTCTTAGACATGAATGTTGGGCATTTTTGCCTTTGGAGACAAACTTGTCTCCTTTCTCTCACCCCCATAAGCTGCTTCCTGCACTGCTTTGCCTACAGTGGACAGCCAGGGATCTGATGGCTAACTCCTGATGGCTAGAGGAGGGGACTCTGAACAATGACAGCCCTCATCAGCCACCCCCGATTTTGCCTCCAAATATCCTAAACGAAGAAGAATGATCTGAATGATCTATGATTGTGTCTATAGGCACACTTCACTGTTACTGGATTAAACTGAATTAAAAGACTATAGGTCAAGGGCAGTGTGAGGGCTGAAGGGGGGTATAAAGAGGCCGGTGGAGTAGCTCTTGTAATCTTAGAAGCAGGACTCCTCAACAAGGACCTCTCTGTGAACTGTGCAGGCACTGGTGGATTACCCAGTAATAACAACACTTGGTCTTAAGCTTGTCTTGTTCATTTGCTTTTAAGGCATGTGCTATGTTTATTAGCAATGCTTATGAAGGAGTCTTCTTAACATTGGATTAGCAACACCTTTCTCTGGGGTATTTTCTGTGTCTAGAGCCTTAGAGAGGGGTGAAAATGAGTTCAAGGCAGAGATCTGCGACTGGCTGGCAGTGTGACCTTGCACAAGTCACTTTATCACCATGATGCTATTTCCACCTCTGTAAAAATAACTGTGCTAATACCTGCCCTCTTTCTAACTCCCAAAGATAAATCAATGTCTCGAAAAGTGCATTGAGCTTTTGGATATAAAGGCAAGCATTTCTTACCATCATTAATTAACATTTATTAATAGAAAGAGTAGTACAGAAAACCCAAAGGTGATCCAAAATAGTGATGAACAAACCTGTCATATTATATTAGCAACTGTCACAGGCCAGGCAGTGGAAATGAATAGCTTCTCTCCCTAATACTGCAGTTTTTCTTCACACAAACCGATTCATGAGAAATTCAATTTTTAAAAGCAAACTTGTGTGCCAAGTTTTATTCACTTGCAAATTTCTTAGCAAGGGATGTCGTTTTTTTCTGAAAAGGGATGTAGGAGGGAAATCTCACCTCTTTCTTCCTAATTTAACTACTGCTGAGTGTACATGAACCTATAATAGGTAGGGGAGCACCCACTGACGGCCAGTACAGCCAGGGTTTAAATACAAGGACTCATTAATTTTTTTAAATGCATTTTATCTTTTCTCCTTCCTTGGGCTATTTTGGCCGAAATAATTTGACAGCAGCCTTTGGTCTTGTCGGAGAGGTCTTGCTGGTTCTCTCTGTGCACCTGTCTGTCCGTGCAATAAACCTGACTGTAGGACTCTCATCACAAATGAACTGTCAAATCATTACTACGGTTGATGCAGTATAATCTGTCTGGAAATTAGAATCAGTCTGGCCAGACTAGGAGCTCACTTGCCACAGAGGCTAATTCACTCTTTGAATATGCATTCATGGAGATGTGCCTCAATTTGGAATCCAGGGGGAGTACACGTTAAGAGCAGATTTTCTGAATTAGCATGGCGAGAGGAAAGGGTCCTTCATTTAGACGGCTGCAGATGCCGCTCCCTCTTGTTCATTACAATTGCATTTCATCAGCTTTATGATGTCCACATGTCAATTGAGTGTGAGGATTTTGCACACAAAAGAGCCTCAGGGAAAACGACTGCACCAGCTAATCAGCTGATTATCATACCTCAAATGGGCTGCAGTGCTCGCTGCTCCCAACCTGTACGGGCGAGAGCAGAATTGAAGATTAAGACTGCAAAGAAAGAAGACTCTTCCGCCAGTTTAGGGAAATTAAAGAGGAATTTGTCAGTGAGAAGAAGAAAGAAGTGTGAGGGCTGCAGTGAAAGCCTTTGAAATAAACGGGTGTTTGAAATAAAATGACTAATGTTTTTCTGTAGAAGGGGGTTGGTGGGGAGAGGTGAAAGGTTAATTAACTATATCATCCTCCCGTTTATGCCCAGCTGTGTAAAGCTGGGTCTACCCCGTCTACCCCTGCCCCGGATTCTAAAACCCAGATTTGAGAACCCAGGCCAGTGTCAAGAAGAGTGTCTTAGAGTAATTGAATTAGTTCCCACACGTAGAGGATCCCCAACTGCCCTGGGCACCTTTTTACAGATTTCCTTGGATTGTTTGGGGATTAATTAATTAACAACGATGAAATAATGATGATAAAAGAAGAAAAACACAACCACATGGCCCCATAAAGAGTGCTTGTTGGGGGAACTGTTTATGAAACTCATTAATTGAGATTTTATCACCAGAGGTGTATTTTTAATATCCTTTGTGGAGAGGAAATTAATGGGTGGTCCTTTTTTCCCTTTTTGTCTGAAATTTACCAAAGTTTTCCTCCAGCTCCCTAGGGTCTTCCTCGAGTCTATCTAAAATGCAGTTAGAGCAGAGGCTGTCTTTTGCTTCACGGCGCGTCTGCCTTATGCTTTCATCAGAGGAGTCTAACTCACACAGATGCACTATTTAACAATGCCATCCCCTGCTTTCATCAGAAGGGGGAAGGTTGCAGAGCCGAGCCCTGCAGAATAAGGGGGGCAAGTCCCCTGTGATGGGCGAAAGCTGAACATCGGTGCCAGTTTCCATCTGTCATGATAGCCTATCTCCGAACCTTCAATCTGTCAAAAGCTCGCTGCCTGGCTGAAGGCTCCAGGAGATTTGGTGCACTAAACACATTTGACAACAGCATTATCACTGCAAGGAGCCAGCAAAATGCCATCAATGTGTTAATTGTAACTGGCTATGTAAAGTGTCACTTCCCATATCATTTAACACCAGCTTCGTCTCTTTTGCAGTTCCTAATTTTCTACACTTTACAAACATATGGATTGCTCTTGTAACAACAATGTGATCTTCTTAGCAGAGGTTTAATTTTGCTTGGATACACTGCACCCAAGCTTCTACTGGGGAAACAGCGACATGGAGGGGGCTCAGGAGGAGGAGGGGGAAGAGAAAATAAAGGGAAGCTTGAGGGGAAAGCAGAGGAGGAGCTGGGAGAGAGGGCAGCAGGAATCAAAGCACTTTTCACGGGGGCTGCTGTGATTTTTTTTTTTTTTTTAGATGCACAGAATGGTGGTGTTTTTTCCGGGGTGTGTTCTCGCTAATGGATAAATAGTTCTGCTTCTCTTGCAGAGGAAGAAAAATGTATATCCCAATTTTTTGCAGGCAGGGAGTTTTCTTCCATCATAATATGAACAGTTTTGTAATGGTAAACATGAGAGCAGCACATAAATAAATGAAAAATCCCCCTTGAAGATCTGAATGGGTTTTTAGCACCCAAGTACCTAATATTCAATTTCTGGTACAACCAGGGCCAGGTGTTAAATTTCTCTAGTTACTGTCACTAATGCAAATTAGATTCTTTTTCTGCTCGTAAAAAATCAAATCCACATTAGAAATTAGCTATAAAATGTAATGACTTAAATGCTATAGTGTTTTACAAATCTCTCTGCATTTCTATGGCAGATAATGCTGTAAAACTGAGAGAAGATAATAAAATATGGTAGGAAGTTGAGTTATTTAAAGCTCTTTTGTGACTGCTTACTTAGAAATGTGATGTATTCTTTTGCTCTTCTCTCTCCCTCGCCCCCTCCATTGTGGGAAATGAGCACATTTATAATTCTAGTTTTTTACAGGCTTAGAAGCAACCAAATCCATTTTTAAATGATGCTACAAGAGCTGGAAAGATAATTTGCATTATTGGGGAAAAAAAGACACCACCCAGAGAAGTTTACAATACCTTTGAAACTTTTAGTCATCGGCATTGTAACCATCCTGGGGAAGGTTTGAAGTAGTTAAATAAGGAGTTGAATTAGCACCAAATTTACCTAGGGAATTGTTCCATGGTCTTCACCCACCACTCCCAATACCCCTACGTAAGAATATCCAAAAACAAAAGAGAAACTTCCCTTTAAAATGGTGCATTTTTTAAAGATCCTACAATACACAGCACAGCAAAATTGAACTGGAACAACATGAGGGCTATGCATTAATCCAAATTTAAACCCTTAGCAGCATAACATTTGCTCAGTTCTAGAATGCATATTTTGCTCCACCTCTGCCAAAACTGAGCCCTTAAATTAAAATTATAATGAAACTTTAGGCCCCACATGAATCAGGAATTTTGCACAAAGCAAAGTTATCATTAAGATGAACATTTCTGAACTCAGCTCAAGAAACTCAGGTCACAGCCCAGGCTTCCCCAAAGAAGAAACTGTATAATCAAGGAAAGCAGAAAAGAGCAACATTTTTTGAGCACACACTATGTGCCAGGAATGTAGTGCTGCATAAATATTTTCATTTAATTTTTTTCAATGGCATCTTCTATCACTCCCTGGTATCTCCTAGAGGTGGTCTGGAGAGGTCTACAGAGACCACCAACTACGAGAGGGGGCCCCTTCCAGGCTTTATCCCAGGGTCAGCATTGCCCTGGTTTCTCTCCCTCAGCACCCTGCACCCTGGCACTGGCCACATGATAGGTACCAGGCGTGGGATCCTCACTCCAACTTGCAGAGCTCCAGGCAGAATTACAGCCCATCTGTCTTTGACTTCCCAGGTACCCTACAGTGTGATCTGCCGGGGATGAGACACCCCCCCACCCCCAGGGAGGGCCTGGCATGAGAGCAGAAAGAAATAGGAAAAGATTAACTCCACGCAGACAGCATCTTCCCCTGTGAATTTTTCAAGACTCACCTTATCCCTCCTTGAGTCCCTGCCTCTACTCATTCCAAGAGGCTTTCTTGCTTTTGCCTGTAGCATCTTCAGAGGTCTTGCCTGTGCACCATCTCTTGACCAGTGATAGGTCTTAGTGTCTATAAACACATGCCCCTACCAATAATCCACCATAAAGCTCTCTTCTTTCAGCTGTCTTTTGTTCTAAGTTTATTATCTCTTTGATCTTTGTACAGATCCACCCAAACTTTCTGCATCTGGCAACCTTCCCCCTTTCCCTTGGCCAGAGGCACTTCCGTACCACTTCTTACTTCCTGGCTTTAGCTTTTGTACTTTTTTCCACAGGCCT
Source organism: Galagoides demidoff (assembly GCA_963574575.1). Lineage (NCBI taxonomy): Eukaryota > Metazoa > Chordata > Mammalia > Primates > Galagidae > Galagoides > Galagoides demidoff. The sequence goes on from CAUYQV010182157.1 coordinate 22,067, forward strand.
CATCCAAACTGGCCCTACAAGAAGGAAAATTTATTCACAATAAGGCCTTATAGCTGATAGGGTCTTCTGTGTTTTTCCATCATAGGTGTTTGGACTTAAAAATCAAGCCTGTCACAAAAGACTATGGGGTTTTGTTTTGAGGAGTGGGGAGGTCCTTCCCAGCCTGGACCAGATGTGCTCCACCCTGCCTCTGCTTATGTTTGGCACCCTTAGTAATGACATCTTTACAACGCTTCAAGTATCTGTACTGGGTGGAAGAGTTTCCCCCAGAATTTCATGTCCTTATGATCTTATTTGGAAATAGAGTCTTTGCAGATGTAATCAAGTTAAGATGAGGACACACTGGATTTGAGTTTGGCTTTAAATCCAATATGACTGGTGTCCTAATAAAAAGAGGGAAATTTGGGCTGGGCATCATAGCCCATGCCTATAATCCTAGCACTCTGGGAGTCCAAGACAAGAGGATCCCTTGAGCTCGAGAGTTCAAGACCAGCTTAAGAAACAATGAGATTCCATCTCTATTAAAAATAGAAAGAAGTAGCCAGGTGTGTTGGTGTGTAACTGTAGTTCCAGCTACTCAGGAAGCTGAGGCAGAAGGATCACTTGAACCCAGGAGTTTGAGGTTGCTGTGAGCTAAGCTAATGCCATAGCACTGTAGCCTGGGCAACAGAAACTCAAAAAAAAAAAGAGAGGGAATTTGGACATAAACACACCCAGAGTAAAGACAGCCATGTAAAGATGAAGGCAGACAATGGAGAGATACAGCCATAGCCGAGGACTGCTGACAACCACCGGAAGCTAGGAAGAAGCCAGGGAGTGTCTACTCCTAAACCTTTCAGAGAGCTTGGCCTTGCTCAAGACATCAGACTTTGGAATTCTAGCTTCCAGAACTGTGATAGGATACATTTCTTTCGTTTTAAGTTATTCAGTTTTGGTGCTTTTGTTCACTGCAGATCTAGAAAACTAATACAGTATCATTCTACCAAAAAAGCCCAAAGGGATAGGTAGTATTATATCATCCATCTTTGTACTCCTACTTATAGAACAGCCCTGAATTATCTCACTAATTCATTCATGCACCTATATTAATTGATCTCCTACTATGTGCCAAGTACCCCACTTCATGAAAGGGCTTCAACTCTGAGAACCAGACACACAGAGCTAACTTCACGAAATGTACATTCCAGGGGCTCTGGCTTTCTTCCAGAATTTCTATGGAATGGCTGGTCACGCCTCTTTTTGGAAAATGAACACACTAACAGCTGTTATAGTAACAATTTCAAAATAGGACAAAGTTACTTTGGAAGAAACATATAAATGAGGATTAGTGGCTTAACAGTAAGAGCTTGGGATTTGATAGATCTAAATTTAATATTTGCTTCATCTCCTTTATTATGCAACTTCAGGCAAATTATTTAACCTCTTTATGCCTTGGTTTTATTATCTTGAAAATAGAGACAACAAATACACCTACCTCATACGGGTTTTTTTGAGTATGAAATTATTTATTATGTGCCAAGTGCTTAGATCATTGTTAACATACACATGTCAATAATTGTCATCTACCATTTTAAACAAAAATGTATGTTACATAATTAAGGCATAATACAAATTTATTGTTGTTACTAATGATAAATGTATAATAAGATTTTTGCTAAGGCAACACAATCAGGGAGTGGAATCAGATTTGAAGTCCATGTCTGTAACTTAGAACTTTACTAGCTACTGTGTGCCCTGAGTTAAGTTCCTTAACCTCTCAGACCTCACTTTCTTCATTTTCTTAATAAAGGTAAAACAACTACTTCATTGGGTGGTTACAAAGATTAAATGAGGCAAGGCCTCATTACCTGGCAAATAGCAAGCACCAGGTAAACACTCACCCTTTTCTACCTTTATTCTGCAACAACACTCTACATTTTGTGTGGCTCTTGCTGTTTTAAATTACTATGTTAAGATTCAGCACAAAAACATACTGAAAGTTTCAGAGCAGCATTTTAGAAAGTAACAAACATTTACTTTCAATGCATTTTCCTAAAAATGCTAAGAAAGGCTTATGGGCCTTAAACAAAGGCAGGCTTTCACATCTAAAGTGTGTGTTTTCTCTACATTAGAATGAAACACTGCAAAGTCCCCATATTTGCCTGCCTTCCTTCTTTAGCCTTCAGAGGCTGGGCTGTACTAGACTCTTTCTCATAATGAGGATGTGGTGATAGCATGCAGTGCCGTGGAGTCTTTCATTTGCTCTGTGTGAACTTTCACAGTCTCTTGGCTATCTTCACCACCTTCCCTCTCCTTCCTCCTCCTCCCTCCCTCTCACATCTGCTGCCCATACCCTGGTATCAACAGGATCTGGGATGGGGCTACTGGGAGAACAGAGTGGAGCTCTGTCCTCTCCAGTCACACCCCTGATAGACTGACTTTTCTCCAGTACTGAACTGCAGCTGATAGTAACGGTGCACAGATGGGTTGGCAGAAGAGGATTGATACTCAGATTTTCTGGTCTAGTCTTGTTGAAATAGCACCACAGCCCTGAAAATGTGTGTATCAGTTATTTTTTTTGCTGCATAACAAGCCATCTCAAAGTTTAGTTCACAATTCTCTGAGCTGGCAAAAAAAGTCTGGTCTCACGGGTGGCGCCTGTGGCTCAAAGGAGTAGGGTGCCAGCCCCATATATAGGGGGTGGTGGGTTCAAGCCCAGCCGTGGCCAAAAACTGCAAAAAAAAAAGTCTGGGTTCAAATGGGCCAATCTCCTGCTGGGCTTACTTGGGTTTACTCACACAACTGCAGCCTTTTGGCAGCTCACCTGGAGACTGGTTAGTCTAGGATGACCTTGCTCACATGTTTGTCTGGAGGTACTGATTGTGGACTAGAGTGATGAGGGTAACTGGACACATGTATTAAGTGGGCTAGCCCAGGCTTACTCATGTGATAGTGGTCACAGACTTTCCCAAAGCAGCAGGAAAAAGCAGACACTAATACTAAGTTTCTGCTTGCATTGTATTTGCTATTTTACTTTACCCAGAACAAGTCACATAGCCAAGTGGTGTATGAGAGAATCAAGTTCATGGATAAAGAGGGATAAATAATTTGTGGCCATTTTTATAAGCTCCCACAATTAGTATTTCTCATTCCTCTGTTGTCTGAAAGAAGCAGTGCATTTGTTCTAATGGAGAGTTTTGAGGAGAACTTCATTATTTATATATATCAGAAATCTCATAAAAAATTAAAAAAGTATCTCCAACTCAGCAGAGGAACTTGAAGAGAACTCTTAGAAATAAATAACACAAAAATAAATAAAGAAATAAAAATAAAAAAAATAAAGAAATAAATAACAGGGCTTGGCACCTGTGGCTCAAGTGGCTAAGGTGCCAGCCACATACACCTAAGGTGGCGGGTTCAAATCCAGCCCGGGCTGCCAAACAACAATGATGCTGCAACCAAAAAATAGCCAGGTATTGTGGTAGACACCTGTGGTCCCAGCTACTTGGGAGGCTGAGGCAGGAGACTCGCTTGAGCCCAGGAGTTGGAGGTTGCTGTGAGCTGTGATGCCATAGCACTCTACCCAGGGGGATAGCTTGAGGCTC
>CAUYQV010182160.1:0-33153 GCA_963574575.1 Galagoides demidoff
AAACTATAACTGAGAAAATGACATGAAGGCTGTGTTGATCAGTTTGATGGAAGTATTTCGGATTGCATGTGAAAACCCCACACTGTACCCCAGAAGTGTATTAATGTACATAGTTACCATTCAATAAAATTTAAAAAAAAAAGATTCAGGTTCTTTTATGGCTCCAAACAAAGTATAAAATTGTTTTTTTCTTTATCTGTGAAGTATGACTTTGGCAACTTGATGGGGATTGCATTGACTTTGTTAATCACTTTAGATAGTATTGATATTTTAACATTATTTTTTCTACCAAGTCATAAACAGGATATGTTTTTCAATTGTTTATATCCTCTGCAACTTTTTTGCTCAGGGTTTTATAGTTTTCCATGTTAGAGAACTTTTACTCTCTTACTCACATGTAAGTATATCCCTACTTATTTTATTTTGTTTTGTTTTTGTTTTTATGAATGTCACTGAGTCTTTGATTTGACTCTTGGCTTAACTGTCATTAGTATATGGAAATGGTATTAATTTATGTATATTGGCTACTTAGCCTAAGACTTTGCTTCATTCATTTATCCATTCCAGAAGACTTTTGGTAGAAACTTTGGGGTTTTCCAGGTATAAGGTCAGATCATGGGGAAAAAGCAGTTTGGAAACCTTTACTGTTCTCTTGCATGTTTATCTTTCCTAGGACTTCTAGCACTATGTCAAAAAGGAATAGTGACAGTGGGAATCCTTGTCTTATTCTAGTTCTTATGGGGAATGCTCTCAACTTTTCTCCATTCAGCTTAATGTTAGTTGTGGATTTTTCAAATATGACTTTTACAATTCTGAGATATTTTATTTTTCTGCCTCGTCTGTTGAGGGTTTGTATCATGCCTTCTTTGCTATCCTTGCATATATGATGAAGTCATCTTGGCCCTGGTATATTTTTTTTTAATGTGCCATTGTATTCAGGTTGCTAGTATTTTATTTTTGAGGATTGTCGCACCTGTATTCATAAGAGATATTGGATTGTACTTTTCTTTTGTTGTTGTGTCTTTTCCTGGCTTATTTATGACTAAAACATTGGCTTCATCTAATGAGTTAGAGAAGTTTCCCTTTTTCTCAAAATTATGAAATAATTTCTATGATATATGTACCCAGTCTTCATTGTAGGTTTCATAGAATTCAGCTATGAATGTATCTAGTGCAGGTCTTCTCATTTTGACTTTGGTCAGGTTGATTACTATGTTTCTTAGAGTTAACCTATTTGCTATGCATCTTTCTGGTGTTCTATGTGTATCTTGTATCCTATGTCTGAATTTTTTGCAATTCCTAGTACATTTTCCTTAATATTTTTCTCAAATAAGTTTCCCATTATTTAACTCATTCTTCTTCATTATCAGGGATACCTATAATCCAAATGTTAGTTTGCTTCACATAGGCTTACATTTCTCTCAATGATTACTTGGAATTATTTACACTGTTCTCTGCTTCTTTCAATTACTGTGTTATCTAAAGAGCTTTATATTCAAGCTCTGAGATGTTTTCTTTTCCTTGGCTCAAACTGTTGTTAAGGCTTTAAACTGAATTTTTATTTTCCTTGAATGATTCTTTCATTTCCGTAAGTTCCGTAACATCCATTTTTATGTAGCCTAGCTGTCTAGTAACTTTTTCTATTTTTTATTGATTTCATGAGTTTTGTGGCTTCTGTGTGTTGTTTTTCAATCTTCTCTTTAATTTCAATTCTTGTATGTCATCCAAATTCTAAATTCACTTTTTTTTCACTTGGCAATTTCTTTGTGAGTGGCATTCACTGACATAACTCCCTTGTGTTCTCTTTGGGGTGTCAAAGTATTTTGTTTTTGTTTTTTTAATGTTGACAGTGTTCTTTTGCTGCTTTCTTCTCCTCTTGTTTTTTCTCTCTCAGTTCTAGGTTAATAGAAATGAAAGACATCTTGTGTTCTCTGATGAGGACTCTCTTAAATCAAGTTCAGGAGTGAGAGTTTCCCAATTCTAGGGGATCCTGTATAAAGCATTAGATCTCAGAGAAGTTCTGCTGCCCCTGTGTATGGGGTTGGTACCAGTAGTGAGTTCCTGGATTCCAGACACAACTCTGGAACCTCAAAGGTGGGTTTCAGACTCATTGATGTCCTTTGAGCTATAAGAGCAAAATCTCAGACAAGGGCACAGTGAAATTTTCAAGTGTTGCTCTGGGAATTTTGGGAGCTAGAGCTGCTACATGAGTGGCTGTTTTACAATCTTGTGGACTGATAATGCCCAGTCACACTGGTAAGGGGTTTTCTCAGTGGCCCACTTTCCATATAGGTGGGCCAGAGATATTTGTCAGCCGTGGTTCTATCCCCATGATAACTGGCTTGGGTAGGACTTCCTAAGCCAGTTACCCAAGGATCCTAAGTGATGATTATAGCATCTGAGGCTCCCTTTTTATTAAGCTTCTCTTCTGGGGAAGTGGAATGTTCAGTCCCCTTCACAGGGCTCAACACAATGAAGCATCTCTTCCTTCCCCCTCCCCCAGCAGGGGTGATGCTAAGGTTACTGTCAGCTGGCCAGTCCTGAGCAGACCTAACTTCTTGTACCAGTGTGATCAGAATGTTATCAGTTGCAACACTCTAGGATTGGCAGGCACCAGATCTCCCCTGCACCTGGTCTTAAGTGCAATGTCTGCACTTACTCTGAGCAGCTTTCTGATAAGCCCAGAGTTCTGCAGTGGAAGGAGAAGACCCACCATAGATTGAGCTGCCTGTAACCTATGTTTCTCTCTTAATAAAGTGTGCCTTCTCAAGTTTCCACTGTCATGCTGTCTTGATCTATTTCCAGCATTGGATCCCATCTTAATCTCAAAAGTGGTGCGTGGAACTTGTGAGTTAGAATCATCCATGCCATATTTGTTTGAATTGGTAGATGCTATAATGACTCTTATTGAGTTGTTCTTTTTGTCAGTGGTTGATCCTTGCAAGGAAGAACCAACTGTCAAGATGTTGTTTTGTTCCTCTAGAAAGCTGTAGACTCTTGGATGCAGCACTTGAATGCCCTGGTTTGGGGGGAGTCTTTATAACTCCCAATAGGTTGTTTTATTTCACTATGGCAGAGGTTAGTGTAGGAGCAAACAAACCATAATTAGGTTGCATGGGCCTGGAAGGCTTTGAAAGCCTCAGCAGGGCTAAATTTTTTATTTTTCCCATGGCAGCTAGGGGTAGCTACTGAGAGAAAAGGCAAGCATTCCTTCAGACCAGGAGGGCTTCTTAGGAGGGAGGGGCCTGAATGCTTGTTTGCTATGTCATCCTGGGTTGAAGCTTCTCCTGCCAAAAGACCCATCTTACTCCAACTTTCCTGCAGGGCTATGTGCACTATTCCAGATTACCATGTCTCAGTCTTTCACAGTATTCTCCCATCAGATCTCTTTATCTGGGTTCCTTAACTCCCCAAGTTTACTTCCCAATCCTCCTTACTATGTTTCTCCACAACCTGCTTGAGCCCAGGGATGTGAGATCTAGCATCCATGTCTGACCTAGTGATGTGCATATCTGTGATATCTTGGAAGACAGGAAGCACACACATCAGGGGCCCTGGGTCCTCTGCAGTTCCAATAGGTGAATAATGTGGGCCCCACATTCTGCAGAAAACTCAGACTATAGGATGAAGCAGCTGCAGAGAGATGGCTATTCACCAAATTATTGACTCCAGCTGCTTTCCCAGTTGCAGTGGGTGGGAGAAATAAGAATCTGAATGGAAGAAAGCCAGTTCTCTGACCTCTCAGATCAGTTTAATTAGAGGGAGACCACACAAGAAATGCCTAAGTTCTGAGATCAGCAAGTTTTCCTCAATATTCTGTGCTTCCCCAGTGCTTGGGCACATGAGGGTGGAAAAGCTTAAAAAAAAACTTGGCAGTCCACTGGACATTGAAGGAGTTTAAGAGTCAGAAAGGAATCCTCTTCTTATTCCTTCACTGGGCTCTGAGCCTCTCTGTGTTTGCTCTATGCCAATATATTTTTCTTTATCTTGTTTTTCTGCTTCCCAATTTTCCTCTATGAAGTCCTTGGAAGACTTGCAGTGGTTGTCAACCTTCCTAATACCATGAGCCTTTAATACAGTTAAAAGGGGGCATGACCCGCAGGCAGAGAACCACTGCCAGTGTTTTCTCTCTATGATCTATACCTGAGCTGCATTTCCTCTTCCCTCTTCCTGATATGAAACCCTACATTCCCTCCAGGATGGACTGGCAAATAGTTTCTATTTAGTCATTTTTTTCCCCTCCTACTGGAATTTTGAAAGACATTGCACTAAATTTGTTTATTGCTGTGGGCAGTATTGACATCTGAACAATATTTTATCTGCCTTTTAAGCAAGAAGGTGTTTAAGAGTGTGTTTAATTTTCACTTTTTTTTTTTTTTTGTATTTTGCCAGTTTTTCTTTTGCTTTGGTTTTTAGTTCCATTCATTTTGGTCAGAAAAAGGCACATTGTATGATTTTCTTCACATGAATAAGACTTGTTATGGGTCCTGACCAGTCTGGAAGATTTTTCCATTTTTCTTTTTTCTTATTTATCTTCTATCCTATTTCCTATTCATTATTGAAAATGAGGTCTTAAGGTCCCTCACAATTATTGTGTTGTCAAGTATATCTTGCTACATTTCTGTCCATACTTCTGTCTGTATTTCAGAGTTTAGAAGCATATATATATTTTTTTACCCATTTTTTTGCATATCCATATGTTTCATTTGTGTTGTGTGTTATAAATTTCTGCTAAAGGGATTCATTTTACCATTATATACTATCAACATTTTTCTCATTTAATAGTTTTTGAATTAAAGTGTATTTTGTTTAACTATGAGCATCTTATCCTTTCATGATTATTTACATTCAGTTTTTTAGATCTTATTACTTTTAGCTTACTTGTCATTTTAGAGATACAGTGAATCCTTTGTAGATGGCTGATTATAGGATCTTGTTTGTTTGTTTTTTATCCATACATCCATTTCATTTTTCATTACAAAGTTTAATCTATTTATATTTAATAAAATAAATTTCCTTTTGTCATTTTTTGTTTTCTATGTGCTTTCTAGGGATATTTTTCCTTATTTTCTCTCTCATTTCTATCTCATTCATTTTTGTTTTGTTGATTTTGCAGTGACTTGGTTCAATTATCTTCTCGTTTTCTTTTATGTAAGATATTTTCTTTGTGATCAACTTGAAAAATGGAAACTACATAAAATATCTCTAACTTATAACAATATATTTTAATGTCATAACAACTTTACTTCAAGTGAAAGAAAAACTATACTCCTATAAATTGCACACTTTGTTTTTCATGTCACAAATTTTAACTTTTTAATATTATATGTATATATTAACAAATCTTTGCACATGTATTTTTTTTAATTCCTTAGCAGAATTTTGAGTTTTATGCATCATGATAATGATAGTAGCAAATTCTATCTGTGTATAGACTTGCTTTATAAAGGGGTCTTTTGTGTTCAAGTTTTTTATAATACTATGCAACATTATTTCACTTTTTAATATCGTAGATTCCCTTTAACCTTTTGTGCAGGACTTTTCTAATGGAGAAAAACCTCATCAACATTTAATTTCCCTCTGTATTCTCCTTCTAGGTTTCCTTTCTTAAATATATTGATCAACTTGATTGTGTCTAGTAAGTTGTATATTCTGCTTTCAGTTTTCCTTTTTTAAATTTTGCTTCCATGAATCAATATGTATAACAAATATGTCTTATTTTTTATGTTTGTTCTGCTTCATTAAGTCTGCTCTTGTACATTTCTAGTAAATATTTCAACTCAGTTATATTTTTCAGGTCTGCAATTTAAATTCGGCGCATTGTATAGTTTTTATTTCTTTGTTAATATCTCAGTTTCCTCAGACATAATTTTGATGATTTTATTCTCTGTGTTTTTTTTTTTTTTGCAGGTAGAGTATGTCTAAGATGATTATCTTTAATTCTTTTTTGGATAACATAAATACCTCCATTTATTAAAGGTTAATTACTGAAGATTTATTTTGTTCCAATGGGATGTGTTTTCTGTTTTATCTGTACAACCTTTAATCTTGTAGTAAATTCAGTAATTAGTGTCTTTGTTGTATACTGATACATTACAAACTGGAATGTGTTTCAACTTCATCCAAGTAAAAACAAAAAATGTCAAGTCTCCATTTTTTCTTATATCTGAATAGTATTCCATGGTATACATGTACCACAGTTTGTTAATCTATTCAGGAGTTGATGGGCACTTGGGTTGCTTCCATGTCTTGACAATTGTAGAGTAAACCCAATAGCTATGTGCTCCTTCACAAACTATGTGCTCCCTTTCAGCTCCAGGAGCAGGTGGACAGACTTCTGTGGAAGGCAACTCTGTCGATAACCCGGTATCCCTGCTCAGCATGGAACAGGGTCTAGGGATTAGGGCATAAAAACCCATCTCCAGTGACTCTGGCCATGTGGCTGTTAAGCCTGCAAAGAAGGGGTTAAAAACCTTTCTGCAGAGACACAGCCTAGGGGTTGATAAGTGAACTCTCATCAGAAAACTATGTAAGCCTCCAGATTGCCGGAGACAGAAGCCATAAACCTGCTTTCTGTAATATAATTGATGCACAGTGTAACTTCAAAGTTTTTACTCTCCTCTTAGTAGTCTCAAGTCTTTAGACAAACTCCCTTTTGCAGCTATCTCAAGGTTTCAAACTTTGTGTCTCTTTGAAGGTTGAACTAACTTTAGAAGATAGTATGAATGCTTTGCTTGTTAATTAATAATGTGTATGTGACCAGCCTACTATAAAAGGTGGTCTTGAACAATAAAGCTTTGCTACTTGCCATCAGTGGGTAGTCTCTCTCTTTCACTATAATAATTCCAGGTGCGAGACTGCACCTGTGGTGACGCTGTCTGTCTCTCGTGAAACCCCAACGCAACAACTCACTGATATAACTGTTAAAGTAATATAACAGAAAATTTTCATTCACTGATATAGCTGTTATAGTTATATAACAGAAGAAAGTGGAAGGAAATCTTTCAATACAATGGCAGTGGTTCTGAACAGGTTGCCACCAGAACTTTTCTGTCTAGGGGCTAACATATTTTTGCATACATTCTCTTTTCTTGATTGGATCTTTCTATATGCAAAGTAAAGATTCTACATTGTACCAAATGAATAAGGATTTTATATTGTACCAATTGCTGTACTTGCCCTGGACATACATAATATGGCAATGCACAGTTTCCAGTAATGAAACCCATTTCCATAATGCCAATAGTTTTCAGTTGACCTTTCACCCATTTCTATAGTGTCATAAAGTTTATGGTGCAAGGTTTCATTTCCCCTGCCCAGAGACTGTGGCATGTTGATTGCACAAGTTGTGGGGCTGTTGCACTCCTGTTGTTTTACTTCATCAGGGACTATTTTCTACTTCCTCACTCTTGCCTATCTTATTCAAGTACCCCTTCACTGGCACTAACCTTTTCCTTTTCCTGACTTCTCTTTCTCTTAAATATAAATATGATGTGTGGAGTTTCATCAACCATCTTATGACAACAAGACAATAAACACAAAGAAAAAAAGTAAATATAAAAATACCAGATCAGAAAAAAATGAAACGACCTAGGGTCCAGATGGCATTGTTGAGCAACTAAATCAAAACCAGCAACCACCTACCTGTAGACTTGTTTTTTAAGTTTTATAAATTTATTTTTTTAAATTTTATTATTTAAATTGACATATAATAATTGTACATATTTATTGGCAAAATAGAGATATTTTAATAAACATAATGTACAATGTTCAGATGAGGGTAATTAGCATATCTATCTGTCAGATAACTGTCTATCTGTGCCACTTGGCATAACTGGCCCAAACCCAGGGCCTCATGGAGCTGGATCACTGGGTCTCTGGCCCTGGCCCACTCAACTGTCTGAACGCAGGCCCCTGTGCATGCTTGTTCTGGTAGGTCTTGTTCTGGTCTTGGCTGCTGAAGCACCTTAGAAGTCACAGTCAATATTAGTAGGAACGAGCATCTCAGCGGCAATCTCAGCAGCAGTCTGTCAGTCTTAATTCCAGCAGCAGCTTCTCCTGAGGTTATTTATAGAAGTAATAAACCAAGGTGTGGAGACTGCTATGCAATAATGTTGGTGTTCTTGTCACATGGTCTTAGAGACCAATGATGTTAAATGATGTTAAATCCCTTCCCCAAACCCTTATACCCAAGTTATTTCTCACAGGGGCCTCCTACATCTATTATTGAAACATTTATCATTTATTCATATTGGGAACATTTAATATGTTTCTTCTAGCTAATTGAAAGTATATGATATATTATTAAATATTAGCCTTGTTTTTATGTCAAAAAACATTATTTTCAAAACCCCCAATCAGTTGTTTTTAAGTAACTTGTATCTGAACATATTCTTAATTAATGCAGAGGCTAATGGCAGCTGCCACTGAGTGGTCAAAGATTCTAATTTGTGGAGCACGTGTGATATACCACCACCTTTCCTTTGTCCTTAAAAATTGTTCAGAAGTAAAATGGGGAGGGAATAATAGTTAATTTTTGTAGGATGGCCAGTACTCATTATAGATTCTTTAAGGACATCTTTCACGTGAATGCTTTCACAAATAAAAATAACTATGACTTACCTAATGTTTCCATTTTCAACTCTCAGAGTTAATTTATTATTATAGGAATGTGTTAATTATATGGAACACAGATTTGCATTTATAATTCAACAAATATGCCAGCAATCTTATTACCCAGCCATCTTTTAAAGTGGGATTTGTAACATACCTCAGAAATAGGAGTCCTGCTGAGCTGGGATCATTTCTTACAATTATTGCCTACAAGGGAGTAAGAATAAGTTTAGTGAATGTTACTATGAATGAGAAAAATTTCCTGCTTCTGTAGATAAAATTCTACCTCAAAATACCTTAAACTTAACAGATTAATATTCCAGTATAAACCACAATACATATTTATTTTCAAATATCTTTCATATAAATGGCATTTGGGAGATATTGGACTTCTAATATAAAAGACTCCATTCTATATCACAAATATACCAAACAGCTAAACAATGAGATAAAACTGAAGTATAGGAAAAAGTTTAAACTTGTGAAAAAACAGACTGGCATAGAGCTCACCATCATCATTTATATATGCTTAAATGAATAAAATCTTAACAGTAAAACAGGTGGACAAATACAAAAATCTATTATTTGTGTAGAAATCACTTTACAATTTCAGATTTATATGGAAGTATCATTTTTTAAAATGATATTCAAACAAGATAAATCAGAAGAGGTGTAGTGTGTAAGAAATCAGCCCATTTACTGATATAACTAGTTATAGTCTGATGTTCCTAAGTTTCTATCTTTACTTCTCTCCTATGTCTCTACATGATAGATCTTTATTCAGTCTTTCTGTTAGTTGTCAATGATTTTTTTCCTTTCTGTTTAAGATCATAAACAGCTTTGATCAAAAGTAATCGTGATATAACAGAAAGGGAATTATGTTTGTAGAGTACAGAAAATGTTTCCAAATAATTCAGGAGTTTTGCTCAAAGAGGTACAGTATACAATAAACACATAATTGATCAGAGAGATGCAACTGTTTTAAGTTAGTCTTGGTAATAATGTGGCTGAAAATATTACTCTATCTATGGAAATAAACTGTTAATCAAAGAGAAGACTGGTTCACAATGGAAGCCTAAAAACATTAGAAGCAAGTTCCTTTAAAAAAATTGTTAATCATTTAATAGTTGACATATACACAGAATCTGTTCTTGAGAAGCTTATATTTTATTAGGGATTATAAAAAAGTAAAAGAGAATGTCAATGTAGTAGACTAAGTGTTAAGATCAATCTAGTTGCACAGCTCTGTAAGAGTACAGAGGAGGAGTACTTAGCCCATTTGGGACTTGGCAAGGGAAGATTCCTGAAGAATGTTAACAATGAGATATGTGCACTGGATATTAAAAAGAAAATTAGAATTATCCGTGTAATTAAATGAAAGGGTTTTGAGAAGGACTAGATGGAGAGTTTCTTGGCAAAGGGTTCATAAATAGCATGGGGTAGGCAAGAAACTAAAACAAAACATGGGAAAATAAACAGACAGGCTGGCCTTGCAGGTCAGACTATGGCCTTTGGTAATACTCACTGAGATTTTTTCAAGATGTTCTAAGTGTGTTAGGATGAATATGGTGTGTCTTTCTGAGCCACCAATTTTAACTTGATCATATAGAATTTGAAACATTATTTCTGTATTTGAAAAACATACATTATCATTTAGAATTAAAAATTTTTAGTGAACAAGTTTAAGATTATACACACGACTTAAAGAGTTTTCAAACTTGTAGTTTTTGTGATGATACTTACTCCTTTTCAGGGTTTTTAGGGGGGATTTCAGTTTTCTTGCATAGTAATTCAGGAAAAAAAAATTTAGAACCATAGTTCTAAACTATGGGTACCTATTGAAGAATTTTAAGCAGAGGAATGACAAAGTGAAATTTGTATTTTGGATCACCATGGCACTTATGTGAAGGAACAATTTGGGGAGGAGAGTGGAGTGGGGTAGGACAATAGGTTAGTAAGTTATTACAATAAATGTCATCAGGGATTAAACTAGGACCATGATAGATAGAAGAAAGGCTCAGAGATCAGAAAAATTTGGTAGGTAAAAGAGGCAGAATTTAGTGACTAAATATGGGAAATTAGGAAAAGGGAGAAATCTGAAAAGAATGCTCAAATTTCTTTCTTAAATACCTGGGTAGATATGATATATATGCAGAAGATTTCACATCATATTGGATATGTTGATTGTGAAGTGCATGGGAAGAGATGTATATTAGAGTCTGTTGAAACCAAATGGGATAAGATGAGAAGACATTGATCCCATCAGCCCTCAGGATGATCGGGATTTTCCTGGGGCAGCTAGGTTCCTCAGCTGGTCAGGCTGCATATCTCAGGCTGTGAACAGCCAGATCCACTAATCTTAGTATTGTATAATTATTTGTATTTTCTGTGTTTTCCATACTATAAAAAAACTTTGGGAAGGATCAGGCTGGGTGATGGTGCTCAGGTGTCTATTGAATATATAAGTATTAAGCTCAGAAGAGCTATCATGGATACAGATACAGTTTTGAGGATCATCCACACAGTGATAGTAGTAAAAACCAGGAAAGTTGATAAAATAGATAAACAAGAGTTTATAAATGCTGATCACAGGGAATGAATTCACTATATTTCCGTTGTGCAAATGGGTGCATTAGATAAGAAAAATAAAAACAGATAACACTTTAAAGTAATTTTTATCATGATGGCTATTTTGGCCAAATGGATGAAAGTATTTCAAATTGTATATGGAAACAACACACTGTATCCCATGGCAGAATTAATGTGCACAAATATGATCTAAATAAAAAAAAGTACTTTTTATGTGCCAGGCATTGCTCTGAGCACTTTACATATATTAACTAATGTAATCCTAACAACAGTCCAACAAAATAGTATTTTGTAGTACTTCGTAATAGTCATTTTACTGAATAGGGAACTCAAGTACAAAGAGGTTAAGTAGCTTGCTCAAAGTCTCATAGCTAGTAACAAGAACCAGAATTTAATGTGAATTTTTTTTAAATTTCAGTTTAATTGGAGGTTACAAACAACTAGGTTACAATGTTTGCATTTGTTAGGTAGAGTCCCACTTGTACTTGTGACCCACACCAAAGAGGTGTGGCATATATCTTTTTGTTGTGCCCATTAAGTGGGAAGACTAAAACCTCTTTCTTCCTCCATTCTCCCCCTTCCATTGTTCCCCTTGCCCCCAACTTGAATTGGATTGAGATTTTCCTCTTATGTGGTTGTGTATTAGATTATCTTCTGGCTTCATGTGAGTATTGAGTACATTGGATAATTGTTTTTACATTCTGTGATACTTTACTAAGAAGAGTGTGTTTCAATTCCATTTAGGTCAAAATAAAAGATGTAAAGTCTCCATCATTTTATGGCTGAATAGTGTCCCATGGTATACATAACCACAGCTTGTTAATCTTTTCCTGGGTTGGTGAGCATTTAGGTTGTTTCCACATTTTGGCAATTGTAAATTGAGCTGCAATAAATAATGTAGTGCAAATTTTTTTATGATAAAATTCAGTGAAAATATGATAAAAGTTTTGGTTTTCTTTTGTTTTTCCTTCTGGGTAGATACATATTAATGGGACTGCAGGATCAAATGGGAGGTTTAATTTGAGTTCTTTGAGAATTCTCCATACGTCTTTTCAAGGAGGCTATATTAGTTTGCAGTCCAATCAACAGTGTAAAAATGTTCTCTTCTCTCCACATCCGTGCCAGCATCTGCAAATTTGGGAATTTGTGATGTAGACTATTCTCGCTGGGGTTGGGTGAAACCTCAGGGTGGTTTGATTTGAATTTATCCAATGATTAAGGATGATAAGCATTTTTTTTCCTATGATTGTTAGACATTCTTCTATCTTCTACAGGTAATGTTCTGTTGGTATCTCCTGCACAGTGATAAATGAAATTGTTCACTCCTTTTTTTATGGATTAATTGAGCTCTCTGTAGATTCTAGTTATCAACTCTTTGTTAGGTTTATAACATTAAAACATTTTCTCATTCTGAAGGCTGTCTCTTTGCTCTAATTGTTGTGTCCTTAGCTCTGAAGAAGCTTTTCAGTTTAATTAAGTCCCATTTGCTTATTTTTGTTGTGATGGCCATGAAAGTCTTCTTTATAAAACTTTTCCCAAGGCCTACATCATCAAGAGTTTTTCATATACTTTCTTTTATTCTAGGATTTTTATAATTTTATGTCTGATATTAAAATAATTTACCCATTTTGATTCAATTTTTAAGGGGTGAAAGGTGGGGAGTTGAGTTTCAGTCCTTTTTATGTGGTTATTCAGTTTTTCCACCACTATTTATTGAACAGAGATTTTTTTCTCCAGCGTATGCTTTTGTTTGGTTTTTCGAAGATCAGATGGCAATAAGAGACTGGTTTGACCTCTTTGTTGTTTATTCATTTCCATATATGTCTCTATATTTTTTCCAATACCATGCTATTTGGAACACTGTTGACTTGTAATATAACCTGAAGTCTAGTAGAGTGATGCCTCCAGCTTTGTTTTATTACTGACAACTGCTGTGGCTATATGCACTTTTTTTTCTGGTTCCATACAAAATGAAGAACTATTTTTTTTTCCTGTTATGTTGGTACATGAATAGGGATTGCATTGAATCTGTAGATTACTTTGAGTATTATAAACATTTTGATAATGTTGATTCTTCTCAGTCAAGAGCATGTTATGTTCTTCCATTTGTTAATGTCTTCTGCTATTTCTTTTCTTAGGGTTTCATAATTGTCTTGATAGAGATCCTTCACATCTTTTGTTAGATATATTTTCATGTATTTCATTTGCTTTGAAGCTACTTACCTTGCAATTGTGTCATTGATTTGCTTTTCAACTTGGGTGCTATTGTCATATAAAAAGGTTACTGATTTGTGGATATTGATTTTATATCCTGAGTCATTGCTGTATTTCTTGAACACTTCCAGGAATCTTCTAATTGGGTCTCTGGAGTTTTCTAAGTATAAGATCATATTATCCACAAAGAGCAAGACTTTGATTTCCTCTGCCCCATTTGGATGCCCTTCATTTCCTTCCCTTGCCTGATTTCATTGGCTATGACTTTCAAAACTATGTTAAACTGTAGTGGTAGAAGTGGACATCCTTGTCTGGTTACAACTCAAAGTGTAAAATATTTCAATTTTAATCCATCCAGTATGATCTTAGCTGTGGGTTTGTTGTATAGTGCTTAAATTAGCTTAAGATGTGTGCCACCTATTCCTACTTTATTAAGTGTTCTTGTTAGAAAAGAATGCTGAATTTTGTCAAATGCTTTTTTTTGTATCTATTGAGAGGATTGTGTGGTCTTTGTTTTTGCTTCTATTGATGTGGTGAATTACATTTATGGATTTATGTATCTTAAATCAGCCTTATATCATTAGGATGAAGCCTACTTGATTGTTATGTGCAATTTTTTAATGTGTAGCTGTAATCAATTATCTAAAATTTTAGTCAGTATTTTTACATGTATATTCATTAGTGAAATTGATCTGTAGTTCTTTTTAGTTGGGTACTTTCCTGGTTTTGATACCAGGGTGGTGTTTGCTTCATAGAATATGATGGGGGAACATATTCCTTTTCAATGTTGATGAATAGGTTCTGCAGTATAGGTACAAGCTCTTGTTTGATGTTTAATAGAATTCTTATAATCTTATAATCTATTGTTGTTACTTTCTACTGCATCTTTAAGCTCCCTTATTGACTCTTTAAATTCCTTAAGCTCAGATGTATCCTTTCTATATTTTTCATATTTTTTATTCATTGTTTGGTTCTGTTTTCAAAATTTTTATTATTTTCCATTTTATTTTAAATTACCTTAATTTTTTCCATTCATATTTTTAGTAATTTTTCTGTCATTTCCATTATTTCTTTGAGGTGGAAACCTCTGTGGTACCCAACTCATTACCCTTTGTTGGAGTTTCTCTCTTCTTTTTTTTATGTTGCCAGAATTTTTCTGTTGGTTCCTCCTCATGTGTGTTGGCTTACTCTTCATTTCATTTTCCTACTTTTTTTCTCACTTTTTACTTCACTTTAAATAACTGTCTCTGTGCTTAGCTGTTGAAGTAAACTTTTAATATAAGGCTGAAAGTAAGAGAAGAGTAAAGAGTTAGAAGAGAAAATGGCAATAAAAATAGAAAGAAAAGAATAACCCAAGAAGTGAAAAGAAAAATTGTAACAAAGAAAATAAGAGTGGGATAGAGAAAGAGAGAGACATGAAAAATTGTGGTGTTCATCAAGGTGTTTTGACCCACATTCACAACTCTAGGACTCTGGGCTGGGTGTGTTCCTTAAGTTCAGTAGCCTGAGAAAAAGGAAGATTCCTTCCTCTGCCAAATAAGGGGGGAAAAAGCAGTATGATGAAGTGGGGACCTACAAGTACCATATTTCCAAAGGCCAAAGATAGAAGGATGCCCTAGACTGTGAGGTCAAGAATTCCTTGAATCAGACCCATGTGGTGACCACCTCAGCCCAGTCCTCATAGTGAGGCTCTGTCCCATTAATATAATACAAAATGAAATATGAAAAAGCAAATCAAAGTTTAAGAAATGAATGTAGATAAGGAAAATTAAAAATAAAATTATATGGGATGAAGAAAGAAACAATATCTTAGTTGTTATATGATAAATTTATGTGGGAAATATGAGCAAAGTAGAGAAATACCTACTAAAAAAGATAAAAAGGAAAGAAATAAAAAATAAAGAAAGAATACAAGAGGCTGTAAAACCACAGCAGAAATTGAGGAGCCCTTGCTATTGAAGAAAGTAAAAAATGAAAAAATAAAAATACAAACCAACTAAACAATACAAAACAAACAACAATGATAAAACAACAATAACTAAGGAAACAATTGGGGAAAAAGCTGGCCATGTACTAGGAAGACCCTGCAGTCTGTTCCTCCCAGGCAGCCCTCCCAAAATGGTGGCACCCTGGTAATAACCAAGCCCATGGGAGTTCCACCCCACTTGGTGACGGAATCTCAGCTGCTGGATGCTGTTTGAGTTTGTTCCTTTTCTGAAGTGCTTCCAAGGCAGCTCCAGAGAGCAATCAAGTCCAAGAACAGAAAACTGCAGGACAGCCTTTCCTGTCTCTAGTTCTCTACTGGAGGGCATCTTTCCTCTGCCTATACCCTGGAACTTGCCTTCTATGCTGGTCTCACTCAGCTCCTGACCTCTGCATTGGCTGCTGGAGTCCTCTACTGCTTCACTTTGCAACTTCAGTAATGTTTCTGGGCAGAATTCCCCAAGCCAGTTGTGGCTAGAGTCCCCTCTCCCCTGTCTCAGTGCAAATGGCTGCTAAGGAGATGTCTCTAGTCTTCCATTTTGCTCTTCTCTTGAGTTTAATGTTATTAATAAGTCAAATCATGCCACTCACTCCACTTGCTATATGACTATGCTTATCAGGAAAACTTCTGACTATGTTTTGACTTTCTATATAAGTGACTAAGACAAAATTGGCTAGTTAGAGGATGTGTGATTATGATCTTTTTGACAATTGCAACTATTTTTATGCATTATAATAATGATCCAACATTCTGGTTTAGATTCCAGTGCTTGGTGAATTTGGTGAGTGTAAGTCATCTCTTTGATGACTCAGGTTTTGAATACAGAGAGAATTGAACATTTGATCTTAAAATATTGTCTGATAGATCTTAGACTATCATAATTCAGCATTAAATTTTACCTGGTGAGGGTGCTAGGCAGGTAAAGGACTTCTAGTAAGATCAGATATAATTTAAAAAAAAAAAACTTTTAAATATAGAAGAAGATTAAAAGAAGAAAAGGAAGCAAAGTCAATGAAAGAGATATGGGTGTAGCATTCTATATGTAGAATTAATTGAAAGCCATAATTTTGTTCACTAGGATATACACAAAGTAAGGAGGAATCCAGGCTTTAATTCAGTAAATAGAGCTAACAGAGTGAGCAGATTGATACTAAAATTATGTCATTTAGAGCCAAATATATGTGTTGACAAAGAGCAAACCCATCTGTCTATACACAGAAATTGCATTTGAATATTTACCTGTGATAACCAATGCTCCAATCCAAAGGCTAGGTAAACCACAAATGGCTTGTAACCCAGAAAAAATGCCATTGTTAATTCATGACTGAAGCTCAGAGTTGTTATTCCTTTCAGGAAAGAATGGAGAACATAGCTTTCTCTCCACAAGCAATGCTGCAAAACTCTATGCCATTTTCATTACACTTTAAATAATCATGATTCAAGTACAAGAGTGCAAGGGAAAAGGTCTACAGTTGTTAACCAAAATAAAGAAGTGTTATATGAAACTTTGTATCATACATATAAATGTTGACTGATGGGAAACTTAAACCCCATAAATATCAGTTTCCTATTCCATAAAACTGGGATAACTGTAGTCGCTTTACAGGCTAGAGATTAAATAAAATATTTTATGAATGTAAGTATTCAGTACACAGAGCCCAACATACGTAAGACAATCAGATAGTTATGATAGTCTAAGGTCTAATGGATATCAGTATCAATTCTGTGCAAGTCTACTCAAACATAATATGCTTACAGCCTTCCCTTTAAAATTTAAGTTATGTAACTGTTAACCACACACAGTATTGACTTAGGAATATTAAGATCAAAGTTTTCAAGGTGTATTTCATTTCATGATTTACTTTAAACTTTTATGTGGCCATTTCCTGCTAAATTTCACACTGGTGATCTATGTGAACTTGTCTTATCAGTGCCTGTTGTTTTTATACAGTTTTTATTGGCATGATCTTGTGTTATGAACAGTTACAGAGTTTTTCCTTTTCCAATTTTAATTCTCTTTGAATCTAGGCCTACTTTATACTTGAAATATTGAGTCTTGAGCAACTTCTCTATTTATTTAGTGATATCACATTAATTGGTGGCTTCCTATAAAATATCAGTGTCTATACATGAGTTTTACTCTCCTCAGATTATATTCTGAGTAATCACTGAGTCACAAGCACTCAGATTTTCAATGTTTTTTTGCATTTTTTTTGCCAGGGCTGGGTTTGAACCTGCCACCTCCAGCATATGGGGCTGGTACCCTAATTCTTTGAGCCACAGGTGCTACCTCAGCACTCATATATTTTCTAGTCTGCCTCATCACTTCATCCTTGTGCAATAGGGCCAACAGAGTTATTGTGAAAAATAATGGCCAAAGTTCAGCTTTTTTAAACTAGCAGTTTCAGCAGGCTGTGTGAAATAAACATAATTTTATATAATATCAAATCTAATATAGAAAAAACCTGCTAGATAATTTTCTTAGGAGATAATGTGGAAAAAAATCAGTGAAAATGGGAAACCCATTAGACATGGTTTCAGATGATGGCCAGTAGCAGTGTGGAAAGTAGAAAAATATGAAGTCTTTAAATTAGGACATTTAGATTTTAGGTTTCAACTTAACAACTATGTAGCTTCATAGCCAATTCCTTTCTGTGCCTCTATTTTCCCACATATAAAATAAAGGAGTAGAACTAAGAGATCTCTAAGTTCACTGCAAGCTCTCATAGTTTTTTCAAAGGTCAAAATGTCATTGTGATTAATCATATCCAGTGGAAGTAGGATGACTTATTGAACTGGTGTTGCTGAACATTATTGAAATCGGGGAAGTTACACATATAGATTTGCCCATGACTGTTAGTAAAAGAAAACACATTGATAATAATGAGTCTTTGTATAAAATTTGACTGTTTAGTTTCATGTCAAATATAAGTTGTCTGATTCTCTCTGGATGTTACTACTACCCTTTTTGTTGTATTCTAGTATCAGGAGCTCCAATGATGTTATGTGAACACAGGTCAGCTTAACACGTTAGTAACCAATCAGGAGGCATGATTCAGGAGTCACAGATCTACCAGACTTATGGGTTAAAAAACTGATAGAACTTGATGAAACATGCTTGCCAAAATAGTCATGAAACCAGTAACTAACACATTAATTTGAGTTAATTTATCATTTCCCTAACATAGTAGGCTTCTAAAGGAATTGTGTCATTGTACGATGAGGTATGACATCCATTGGAAATACAAGAGAGGTCTAAGGTACTCTGCAATGGAGGAAAATAAAATGATCACAACCAGCTAGATGTAGAGGTTATGGGAGTCAAGATTGTGAATACAAATAATTATCATTTCATGATGCTTGAGTGCAAAATGGAAGAGAAGTCAGAATGTCAGAAATAATGGAGAAGGTCCCATATTTCTAAGTTATCAGGCCCTAAGACCTTTACAACCTTCCAACCTCATTATGTAACATGGGAAAGAGACTAATAAAATATGTATGCAGGATCTGACAATTAAGTTTGCAAACTGCTACCATGTGCTTATATTGGCAGCACGACACAAACAACTTGGTATGGTTTCATAACATTGGTATGTCAGTGTCTCAAAGCTGAATTTCTATCAGCACGTGGTGGTGTCTTGCTGACTGGTGTTCATTATTCTTGTTGTGTGTATTTGTGTGTCATCATGAGAATGTTAGAGCTTGAATTAGAGAAATGAAAAAAACATTAATTTCCTTGTTAAATTTGGCCATACTGGATGTGAAATCAGGAATGTGTTAGTCCAAATTTATGGAGATAATGCCATGAAGAAAATGATAGTGTACAAATGTATTAATCCTTTTTATGAGCATGAAATCTCTCTTTGGTTCCAAATTGCAGGTGAAGCGTTCTCTTTGCTACACATTGTGTGTATACGCAGTTTGGGACAAAATCAAGGCATAGGAACTGAGTCCCCTGGTTGAGTGAGTGTTCAACAAAAAGAAAAGCTGTTGGATAGATTAGTGGAAGCAAGAACTCAAAACCAAACCATAATTCCCCAAGGATTCACAAATTAATGGGAGACTATCGAACATCTCCAGAATGTGTGCTAGAGAATTTGTCCCAGAAATATGTAAATCTTAAAGCACAGGATACTCTGAAATTTGCCAAACATATACAAATTGCCAAGTATAGTGCCTAATGTTTAATATCAATCCAGAAAATGATGGTTTATTTTTTTTCTCCTCCCCACACACACCAAACATAAGTGAGTGTATCTAATAATTGGAATAAAACAGTGAGGCATAGGTGGATTAACATTTAGCTTAATTTTTTTGTAGATTCTCTATTATTCTAGTGTTCAGAAGGAAAAATGAGTATTTCATATAAAAACAACGAGGCATAGAAACTCCAAAAAAACAGTGTATAAAATGAGCAGACAACCATTTATAGATTTTATGGAAACCAACAGAAGAAAACTAATGTTCTTCTTTTGGCATAGTAATTAAGAACCCCAAATTTAGAAACCATCCACAAACCTTAAAATGAAGGTTTGTCAGTGGAAAATTCTCTAGACTTAGTTTTCAATAGCCTGGCTTCATACCACTTGGGAAGAAAGAAGAATTTGTCTTTTTCTAATTTGGTGTAATTTGAACAATCTTCAAATATAATATAAATAACTCATAGTCAATAGGCTCTTTGAAATTTAGCAGCCATGAACACACCACAAACTTACTGTAAAAGTTAATAACAGATTCTAGAAGCTTCAATCTTCTCTAGAATTCTCTTAAATTGAAAGGCATTTGCAATATGTCATATCAAGAACAGTCCAGGATTTGCAGAATGTTTCTCTAGCAAAGCCCTGGAGAATGTTAGCTAGTATGCCCATAGACCCAAGAAATGTCAGTATACATAGTTAACTCCTCCGTGAGAGCCTAGATCCTTTTGGGACAATTACATGGATGGTACTCAGCACTTCAAATATTTCAGAAATTCAGCCTTCTCTCCGCCCCTATCCCCACAGAAGTTTAAATCCTTTCAGCTGTTCCAAATAGAAGTTTTATTATAGACAAGAAAATCTTCATAAACACCTCCAACATAACTTCTCATGAGAGAGATATTTCTTAAATCAGTCAATCACCCCTGAAGGAGTGAAGCAAATTCTATTTCTTTAAGCTTAATTTTGAAATTATTTCAGGACTGCTCATGGCAGCAGAATTAATACTGCTTGTATTTTGAAGACTCATATCTCCTCCATACTTAGATTTTTCATTTAGCCAAAATCATTTCTGTAGTGGCCTCCTAGTTAAGTAGCAATTTGGTTGATAGTATATGTTTCCACTGACACAAGAAGGAAATTTCCAACAGGCATTAGGAATAGACTCCTCTACACTGAAATGCTGCATGAAAAAAGTTGCATAAGACAGTAACTTTATAAAAGTAAGCTTTAAATTTACTTAGAACTTTTATCATAAAAAGATGTTCAACACTTAATTGGACAAATAACAGAACCATGGAACCATGAACAATCTATCTTATTTTCTTAAGTATATATATATGTCCTCATACACAAACATACCCAAGTATACATACAAAGTCTGGAAGTACCTACAGCAAATTACTGACAGGTGTATGTACTTGATCAATTTTTTTTTTTTGCTCATGTGTATTTTGCATACTTTCTATAATGATATGCATTGTATATATAATAATAGAATGGTAATACTATTTTTTTACTTAATTTTTATTAAATTGTAACTGTGTACATTTATAGGGTACAATATGGTGATTTGATATACAGTGTTTTTTTTTTTTTATTAAATCATAGCTGTGTACATTAATGCAGTCATGGGGTACAGTGTGTTGGTTCTATCTATATACAATCTGAAATATTTTCATCCAACTGGTTAACATAGCCTTCGTGTCATTTTCTTAGTTATTGTGTTAAGACATTTATATTCCACATTTAGAAAGATTCACATGTGGGAATGCTTAAATCAAACTAGCATAACCATCATCTTATTTATTTTTGTGGTAAGACATTTATAATGTGCTCCTAGTTATTTTAAAATTTACCCTTCCATTGTGTACAATAGGTGAGATTATACTAAATGCCCTCTGTCCACTTACCCTGCTCTCCCCTCCCTTCTCCCTACTCTTTCCTCTTTCTTTTTGGACTATATTTGTGTTTTATCATTTGTATGAATGTGTAAGTGCTTATTTGTTTCATAATAGTATTTAGTACATTGGACACCTTATTTTTTTCAATTCTTGAGCAGTAGCATTCTAAGTAGCATTACTAAGAAGAATATGTTCCAGGTCCATCCAGGTAAACAAAAAAGATGTAAAGTCTGGTATACTACCATTAAATAAAGAAAGAAATTAAGTTACTTAAATCCATTTTCTATTTTAGGCCCAAGATTTTGCAACAAATGTATGACTGTTTTTTATCAGATTTGTATATGTTTTTTCTACAGAAGACAACATTCTTTATACTCTTGCCTCCTTTCACTCCTTCAATATATGAGTCTGTCTGATTAGTTAAAAAATGTTCACTGAGGTTCCATTCTACAATCTTGGCCCAAGAACCGATGTTTGACAAAGCAGACAACAACAAACAATGGGTAAAAGTATCAGTTAAAGTGTTTTTTATTGAAAAATTCAAAAACATATTGGAAAATTGGTGGATTGGAAGTATCCTCTCAATAGGCTATCCTAGGAAAATGGGGAGAAGTGTAGGCAGCAGCTGCAATTCAGATTGCTCCACTAGAAATAGCAATGTAAAGTCACAGAGAGACAGTGTGGAACACCAGGAGTGGGAAAACAAAGAAAAAAAAGAAAATAACAAAGGTAGTAACTGGCAGGGAGATACACAGTACAAAAGATGAGACTGCACTTGGGGATTGCAGCATCATTCCCACAGCCCCCTCCCAGTTTGGTCTAGGTACCAACCTGAATTCTGTACAGAGCTATCTCACAAGAGAGTGGGCATGGAAGGAAACAGACAGCAGATAGTGCCATCCCAAACTACCAGGTACAGCATGACAGGCCTGTGGCAGGCTAGGAAAGAAATAGATCAAATTGTAGCTCCTCAAATCCGTAGCCAGTGACCTGAAACCAAGCATTTTTCTCATGGAGTGCAAGAGGATCTGGGAGTGGGAACTAAAGAGCGCAGTGTCCAGTGAGCAGACAGCAGGCTACTGATGCACTTTGGCAGGTCCCAGGAGAGATACTAAGATCTTCTTGATTCTGGGGCTGCAGGTTGAGCTGAGAGAGAGGATTGATAGGTTCATATCACCCCTGCTGAGGCAAGCTGGGACTCCAAGGAAATAAATTTCAGGTACAAAACCCATCCCAAAGAGAATGGGAATCCTTCCCCTTCCCTGCTCATGTGAGTGGTTTGAGGCATTTAGTGAACAAGGAACCTTTTGTTTACCAAAGGCTGGGAATCCCTCCACAGAGAGATACCACTGCAAGCCCAGGCAGTCTCTTCCCTGGGCCAAAAGTTGATCTAATATTCTTCCTACCTTCATGAACTCCAAATTCACCTCTTCCCCCTCTCCTGGCGGTCTGGAAGACTACCCCCTGCAGAATCCAGAGTGTCCAGTAGATTTGTGTTAAGGTAGGGTATCTCATGAGCAGTGGGGCAGTTGCACTGAAACTATAACTTTAATAGAGGCAGAGAGGCACAAAAGGAGAGAGACTTGCCCCATGTTGGAAAGATCATAGCATGGGGATTTACGTAGTAGACCACCTAGGACCACAGCAGGGCCCGCTGGAAACCCGCCTGCTTCTGCTACACACAGGGTACCACCCGCCAGCTCCCCAGCTCTATTCCCAGGTCCTACAACTGGTGCAGGCAGAGGCCCAAGGCCAATAGCTCTGCCCTCTGGCTCCCCACCGAGCCCCTGTGATTTGCACACAGCAGTACCCCAGAGCTACGTCACCAACCCCTGACAGTGGTGGCAGTTCCACTGTCCCTCCAATTTGGTCCCTTCATGGGGTCAAATTTGTGAAAGACCCCTCCCTAATTCTGTGGAACACAGAAGGAAGCTGACCTGACCTTCAGGGGTTCCAGAGGTGGAGTGTGGCCAAGGCAGAGGTGTGGTCTCTGAGGGAGAGAACCACCACACTACACAGTAAACCAGAGCTAGGTACAGATGCAGGTGGAACACTCCACAGTTTCTAATGATCACCAGAGGGAATCAGGCCTGAAATGGTTCCACCTGCAGGTCGCACAGTGAGACTATCTTCTCTTTGACATAGGTGAAAATCCCTGATGGACGTGAGTATTAGACAGAGCTGGGGTGCAGCCCTCTGGGGTAACCAGTGGCTGGGGATGACAGTGATGCAAAGTGAGAAAAGAGGCAGCAGCCCCCCTGGAATAACTCTTTTGCTGAGCAGGCCTTTCTAACTCCCTGGACCACCAGAGTGAGTCACACTTGAGCTGCCACTATTCAGTTGCTGGAGACCTTTTGAATTCTCTCACTTGATCTGTGTTTCTGCTGACTGGGACAATTGGTTTGGAACTCTTGATTAGGGCCAATCACCTTGGGATTCTCCAAGGTTATATGATGGTTGTGTTGTAGAGGGAGGGTCTGATTCTCCTCTCCCACTTATTGCCAGTAGGGGTCAGGGTGTCTTAATTGCTTGTATTCCTCCATAGCTGAGATTTCAACCCAAAGTCACTGATCCACTAGGATTGACCAGAGTCTAGCTAATACAAGACAGACCCATCTATCCCCATCATGCCAAGCGGGTCCCCAGAGTCTCTGGCTGTAGTCCTGAATGGGACCTTGGTAAATCCATAGGGGAAAAGCAGCAGTCACCAGTTATAGAACTCTGGTAAAGGGCTGATTAATTCCATCTCCAGGAGCCCTCAATTTAATGTCACTTTACCAGCCTCTCTAAACAAAAGGTAAAAATAATGATGGGATGGAATCAGCAGAAAAACTCAGGCAACATGAATAACTAGAGTAGATCAACTCCCCCAAGATGCAACAGAAGATCCTATTCATAAACAAATATCTGAGATGTCAGAAATTGAGTTCAGAACTTGGATAGCAAATAAGATTAATAGAATTGAAGTAAAATTGCAATTAGAAGTTCAAAGAGTAATTCAAAAGTTGGCTAAAGAATTCAGTAAATTCAAAGATAAAATCACCAAAATTTTTGACAAATTGAGGCAAGAACTTGCCTCCCTCTAAGACCTGAGAAATACAACAGAAGCCCTAATTAATAAGATAGAGTAGGCAGAAGAAAGGATCTCAGACATTGAAATCAAAGCCTTTGAATGCTCCCAAATGCTTAAAGATGAAGATAAATGGAGAGCAAAGATGGATCATTCCCTGAGGATGTTGTGGGACCACTCCAAAAAAGCAAACATTCACCTTATTGGAATTCCTGAGGGTAATGGGAATGATCTGAAAAGCACAGATTCTCTACTTCAAGAGATTTTAGAGGAAAACTTTCTGAACATGGCAAGAGATACTGAAATTCAAATAGCAGACAATTTCAGAACCCCAGCATGATTCAATCCAAATAAAGCATCCCCTAGACACATTGTAATTAACTTTGCCAAAGTTAATATGAAAGGGAAAATCAAGTAGGCAGACGTGAGAAAATCATAACCTACAAGGGGGAGAATATTTGAATTACTGCAAATCATTCTGCTGAAACTTTTCAAAACTGAAGAGGATGGTCATCAACCTTCAATCTCCTAAAGGAAAACAACTTTCAGCCCAGGATCCTGTATCCAGCTAAATTGAGTTTCACTTATGATGGAGAATTCAAATACTTTAATGACGTTCACACATTAAAGAAATTTGCCATAACTAAACCAGCTTTTCAAGATATTCTCTGACCCATCTTCCATAATGACCACCACAATGCTTTACCACTGAAGTAAGCTCATGTAGAAACTTTTGATCAAAACCCAACTTCCATAGTGATTAAAAAAGGACTGAAAAGGACTAAAAAGGTCCATTGGTCTTCCAAAAAGCATGACACCCAAAATACTACTAGGCTTATCATTACTCTCAATTAACATGAAGGCTTAAATTGTCCAGTAAAGAAGCACAGGTTGGCTGCCTGGATACAAAAACTCAGGCCATATATCTGCTGCATACAAGAATCTCATCTTATCTTTAAGGATAAATATTGACTCAGGGTTAAGGGATGGACAACTATAATTCAGAAAAACAGAAAACAGAAAAAAGCAGGAGTTTCAATTTTATTTGTAGATAAATTAGGCTTTAAACCAACAAAAGTGAGGAAAGACAAGGTTGGTAACTTCATATTTGTTAAGTTATAATATGATGAGATATCGATTATTAACATACATGCATCCAACCAAAATGCTTCTCAATTTATAAGCAAGACTCTAACAGACATGAATAATTTGGTATATTCCAGCACCATAATAGTCAGAGATTTTAATTTCCCTTTGGCAGTGTTGGATAGATCCTCCAAAAAGAAACTAAGTGAATAAATTCTGGACTTAAACTTCATTATACAATAATTTAATTGAATAGATATCTACAGAACATTTCATCCTAACAAAACTGAATGCACATTCTTCTCATCAGCCCATGCAACATCCTCCAAAATTGTTCACATCTTAGTTCACAAAGCTAACTTCAGCAAATTTAAAAGAATAAAAATTATTCCTTGTATTTTCTCAGATCATCACAGAACAAAAGTTGAACTCACCAATAACAGGAATCTGCATACTCATACAAAGTCATGGAAACTAAATAACTTTATGCTGAAAGATAGCTGGGTCAAACATGAGATTAAGAAGGAAATGACCAAGTTTTTGGAACAGAGGAATAATGAATATACAACTTACCAGAACCTCTGAGATACAGCAAAAGCAGTAATAAGAGGGAAATTTATAGTGTTGCAAGCCTTCTTTAAGAGAACAGAAAGAGAGGAAGTCAAAAACTTACTGGGACATCTCAAGCAACTAGAAAAAGAACACTCCAACCTCAAATCCAGCAGAACAAAATAAGTAACCAAAACTAGAGACAAATTAATTGAAATGAAAAACAAAAGAATTATTCAAAAGATCAATGAACTAAAAAGTTGGGGTTTTTTTTTGAAAAGTTTGACAAAATTGATAAATCCTTGACTAGCCTAACAAGAAATAGAAAATTAAAATCCCTAATTTCATCAGTTGAAAATGACAAAGGCGAAATAGCAATAAACACCTCAGAAATTCAAAGAATCCTTTTTTATTTTGTATAGCATAACTGTGTACATAAATGCAATCATGGGGTACAGTGTGCTGTTTTCATATACATTTTGAAATACTCTCATCAAACTCTGGAGAACACTAAGAGAACTAAAAATTCAAAGAATCCTTAATGAGTACTACAAAAAACTCTACTCTCAGAAATACAAAAATCTGAAAGAAATTGACAGAAGCACACCACCTTCCTAGAACTACTGACAAAGAATTAGAAATGTTGAACAGACCTATGTCAAGTACTAAAATAGCATCAACTATACAAAATATCCCAAAAAAGAAGAGTCCAGTACCAGATGACTTCACATCAGAATTCTACCAAACCTTTAAAGAAAAACTAGTCCCTATATTACATAACCTTACCCAAAACACAGAAAAAGAAGAAATACTTCCCAACACATTCTATGAAGCAAATGTCACCCTGATCTCCAAACCAGGAAAAGACACAACAAGAGAAGAAAATTATAGACCATTATCTTTAATGAATATAAATGCAAAAATATTCAGTAAGATCCTAGCAAACAGAATCCAGCAATACATCAAACAAATTATACACCATGACCAAGTTGGTCTTACCCCAAGGTTTCAACAATGGTTCAATATATGTAAATCTGTAAATATAATACATCACATAAACAAAATAAAAAACAAAGACCATATGATTCTCTCAATCAATGCAGAGAAATCTTTTGATAATATCCAGCATCCTTTTATGATCAGAACACTGTCCTTTGAGAATGGACATTTCTTTTTTTTTTGAGACGGAGCCTCAAGCTATCCCCCTGGGTAGAGTGCCATGGCATCACAGCTCATAGCAACCTCCAACTCCTGGGCTCAAGCGAGTCTCCTGCCTCTGCCTCCCAAGTAGCTGGGATCACAGGCGCCCACCCCGACGCCCGGCCATTTTTTTTTTTTTTGGTTGCAGCCATCATTGTTGTTTGGTGGGCACGGGCTGGGGATTCGAACCCGCCACCTTAGGTGTACATGGCTGGCACCTTAGCCGATTGAGCCACAGGCACCGAGTTGAGAATGGACATTTCTTAAACTGATAGAGGTCATCTAGAGCAAACCCATATATAATATCATACTGAATGGAGTTAAATTGAAATCATTTCCACTCAGATCAGGAACCAGGCAAGGTTGCCTATTGTCTCCACTGCTTTCTAACATTGTAGTTGAAGTCTTAGCCATTGCAATCAGGCAAGAAAAGATGATCAAGGGTATCCATATTGGGTCAAAGGAGATAAAATTTTCACTCTTTGCAGATGATATGATTGTACATCTGCAAAACCCCAGGGATTCAATTACACAACTCTAAGAAGTTATCAAGGAATACAGCAGCATCTCAGGTTATAAAATCAATACTCACAAGTCTGTAGCTCTTATATATACCAACAATAGTCAAGCTGGTGCCAAAGAAGATTAAATATTTGGAAGTTTACCTAACAAAGGACTTGAAAGATCTCCATAAATAGAACTGTGAAACTCTGAGTAAAGAAATAGCTGAAGATGTTAACAAATGGAAAAGTATACCATGCTCATGGCTGGAAAGACTCAGCATTGTTAAAATGTCCATGCTACCCAAATCAGTATATAATTTTAATCCAATTTCTATTAAAGCACTCCTGTCATACTTTAAAGAGCTCGAAAAAAATAATACTTCCTTTTTTATGGAATCAGATAAAATCTCCAATAGCCAAGACATTACTCAGAAATATGAACAAATCAGGAGGAATCACACTACCAGAACTCAGACTATACTATAAACTAATAGTGATGAAAACAGCACAGTTCTGGCACAGAAACAGAGAGGTAGATGTATGAACAGAATAAAGAAACAAGAGATGATAGAGATGATACCAGCTACTTACCATCATTTGATCTTTGATAAGTCAATCAAAAACATTCAGTGGAGAAACAACTCCCTATTTAATAGTGTTGGGTGACCTGGTTGGCGACCTATAGAAGATTGATACTAGACCCACACCTTTCTCCATGAACAAATATAGACTCTCACTGGTTAAAAGATTTAAACTTAAGACATGACACTATAAAAATACTAGAAGGATGTGCAAGGAAAACACTTGAAGAAATTGACCTGGGAGAATATTTTGTGAGGAGGACCCCCTGGCCAATTGAAGCAACACCAAAAATAAATTACTGTAATCTGATCAAACTAAAAACCTTCTGCACAGCCAAGATCACAGTATGTAAAGCAAGGTGACAGCCCTGAGAATGGGAGAAAATATTTGCAGGTTATGTCTCTGACAAAGGTTTAATAATCAGAATCCACAGAGAACTCAAAGATATTAGCAAGAAAAAAATAAGTGATCCCATCTCACATTGGGCAAGAAACTTAGTTGAATAGAAACTTCTCTGAAGAAAACAGGTACACGGCCTACAGACACATGAAAAAATGCTCATCATCCATAATCATAAGAGAAGTGCAAATCAAAACCATTTTGAGATATCATCTAACTCCAGTAAGAGTAGCTTACATCACACGATCCCAGAACCATAGATGTTGGCATGGATGTGGAGAAAAGGGAACACTTCTGCACTTCTGGTGGGAATGCAAAGTAATATGTTCCTTTTAGAAAGATGTGTGAAGATAACTTAGGAATCTAATTATAGAACTGCCATTTGCTCCTGCAATTCCTCTACTACGTATATATCCAGAAGACCAAAAATCATTTTATAACAAAGATATTTGCACCAGAATGTTTATTGCAGTCCAATTCATAAATCCTAAGTGGTGGAAGAAGCCCAAGTGCCCATAAACCCATGAATGGGTTAATAAATTATAGTATATGTACACCATGGCATATTATGCAGCCTTAAAAAAGATGGAGACTTTACCTCTTTTATGTTTACGTGGATGGAGCTGAAACATATTATTCTTAGCAAAGCATCTCAAGAATGGAAGAAATAGTATCCAATGTACTCAGCCCTACTATGAAACAATTTATAAGCACCCACACTTCCATATGAAATCACTAACACAACTATAGCCCAAGATGAAGGGGAAAGAGGAGGGGGAGTGGAGGTGAGGGAGAAGGATGGGTGGAGGGAGGGTAATTGGTGGGATCACACCTATGGTGCATTTTATAATATTACATGTTAAATCTGCTAAGTTTAAAAGAAAAATTTTCAAATTGTGTATTAAACCAGCACATTGTACCCGACGATTGCAATAATGTACACAGCTACCATTTAATAAAAAAATAAACAAAATTGATAATCTTTTGGGCATATAAAACAGAAACAAAAATTGAAGTCTTTAATTAGTTCAATCAAAAATGCAAAAGGTGACTAAACAACACATATCAAACAAATACAAAATGTCATCACTGAATACTATAAAAACGTTTATGCCCATACATTTTGAAATAAGGGCAAAAATGGACAAATTTTTGGAATCACACTGACAACCTGGACTCAATCAGAAAGACATAGAACTCTAAACTGGCCAATGTTAGCACCAAAATTAAATTAACAACTAAAAAAATTTCCAATAAACAAAACGCCCTGAACCACATGATTTTACAACAGAATTCTATGGTAGTTTCAAAGAAGAAACTGCACCTATATTGCAAAATCTATTCCAGAACTTTAAGAAGGCAGGAGCCCTTTTCACCTCATTCTACAAAGCAAATATCACTCTGATAACAAAATAAGGAAAAGGCATTACAAAAAAAAAAAAAAAAACTCCAGAGAAATCTCCCTAATTAATATAGACACAAAAGTTCTCAATGAAATATGAGCAAACAGAATTCATAAGCACATTATAAAAATAACCTGTCACAACCACTCGGCTTCATCCCAGAGATGTGAGGGTGATTCAAAATTTGCAAATCTATCTGTAATTAATCAAATAAACAGAAATTAAGACAAATACAATAATATCATCTTAATAGATGCAGAAAAATCATTTGATAAAATGCAGCATCCCTTTTTGATAAGAACTCTTGAATAAATTGGCATAGATAGAACATTTCTCAAAATGATAGAGACTATATATGACAAACTCACAGCCAACATAATATGAAACAGAAAAATTAAAAGCATTCCTTCTAAGAATTGTAATAAGAAAAGGATGTCCACTTATGTCACTACTACTCAACATAGTGCTGAAAGGTCTAGCAAGAGCAAGCAGAGAAGAGAAAGATATCAAGTATGTCCAAATGGTGAAAGAAGAGGTCAAACTATCCCTCTTTGCTGACAATATGATCTTATATGTAGAAAACTCCAATGACTCAATTAAGAGATTCCTAGAATTGATAAATAAATACTGCAAGATATTAGGTTAAAAAATCAGTGTACACAGATCATTAGCATTTTTTTTAATTGAATGGTAACTATGTACATTAATGCACATCTGGGGTACAGTGTGGGGTTTTCACATGCAATCTGAAATAATTCCATCAAACTGGTCAACACAACCTTCATTCATTTTCTCAGTTATTGTTTTAAAATGTTCACATTCTACTCTTAGAAAGATTCACTTGTACCCCTGTAAGAAAAACCTCAGAAGTGATCCCTCCATTCCCTCTCCCTTCTCCCTCCCCCTCCTCATATTCTAAGGCTATTTGGTTATAGATTTCATATAAAAGGTATAAATTAGTTTCATAATAGGGGTGTGTACATTGGATACTTTTCCCTCCATTCTTGTGATACTTTGCATCTGGAGAACACTTAGAGAACTAAAAATAGACCTGCCATTTGACCCTGCAATTCCTTTATTAGGTATATTCCCAGATAATCAAAAATTGCATTACAACAAAGATATTTGTATCAGAATGTTTATTGCAGCCCAATTCATAATTGCCAGGTCATGGAATAAGCCCTAGTGCCCATTAATCCACGAATGGATCAACAAACTGTGGTATATGTACACCATGGAATACTATGCAGTCATTAAGAAGGATGGAGACTTATGTCCTTCATGTTCACATGGATGGAGCTGGAGAATGTTCTTCTGAGCAAAGTATCACAAGATCATTAGTTTTTATATACACCAACAGTCAAGCTGAGAATCAAATCAAAGACACAGTAACATCAAAGAAAATGAAATAATTTGGAATATGTTTTATAGAGGTGGTGAAGCATCTCTATAGGGAAAACATCAAAACAGTGAGGAAAACATTGCAGACAATGTAAACAGACAACTTTTTGTTTGTTGCAAGTTCTTTTTAGTTGTTGCTTTTATGCTCAAATATTGAAAGAATCGACATTGTTAAAATGTCTATATTACCCACTGTGATTTGCAGATTCAATGCAATTACCATTAAAATACTAATGTCATACTTTGGAGATCTTGAAAAAATTGTTCTATGCTTTGGATAGAAACATTAAAGATCCTAAATAGCCAATGTAGTCTTGTAAAACAAAAACAAACAGATTTCACAGTAACAACAAAAATAAACATATATGACCTGATCAAGTTAAAACATTATGCATAGCAAAGATGACAGTCAACAATGCAAATAGACAAACTACAGAATGGATGAATATATTTTCATGTTATACATTTGATAAAGTAATGAAAACTAGAATTTACAAAGAATTCAAGCAAATCAAGAAGAGAAGATCAAACAATCCCATTGAAAGTTGTGCCAGACACATGAACAGAAACTTTTCCAATACAGATAAACTAATTGCCAACAAATGCATGAAAAAATGCATAACATCCCTAATCATCATACAAATATAAATCAAAACCACAAGGTAATATCACCTAATCCTAGTGAGAATGGTTCACATCATAAAGTCCAAAGCAACAGATTCTAGTTTGGATGCAGAGAAAAAGGAATAATCATACAATTTTGATGGAACTGCAAACTAGCAAAACACTATTTCTAGGATGAGATCATTAACTTAATTATCAGATTTCATATGACAACTGCTGTGATGGTCATTCCAGAAAGAGAGTCCTAAAATTGAATTGAAGGGCGGAGTAGATGACAGTTTTGGTACATAGCTTCTGGAGGGGAGTACTTTGAAGATGAACATAGAGATAATCAGCAATGAGATATGTAGCACTTTTTCTAGGATGAGTTCATAAACTTCATTGTCCCACCTTGTACGTACTCATATGGAAACAAAACTCAAGTTGGGAGGTGGAGAGGGAGAAGGGGATGAATACAGTCCCACATAATGGGTACAATTGCACACTTTCTGGATGAAGGGCACACTTATAATTTTGTCTTAACAAAAGAGAACTATGTAATGAAAGCTTACGTTCCTCTATAATGTTGAGTATTAAAAATAAATCTAAAACCAGCAGATGCTGGCATGCATGCAGGGAGAAAGAAACATTTATATACTTTTTGGTGGACATGCCAATTAGTATGCCTTTTATGGAATAAATGGTGATTTCTCAAAGTTCCAATCTAGCAGTGCTAATCTTGGGTAATTACCCAAAGAAAAAGAAGACATTTTCTCAAAAAGACACATGTAGGGGGTGGAGCCAAGATGGTGGGCTGGAGCCAGCTTTTTGCAGAAGCTCCCATCCAGAAGGAGGCT
>CAUYQV010182168.1:0-51851 GCA_963574575.1 Galagoides demidoff
GCCTGTGGTCCCAGCTACTTGGGAGGCGGAGGCAGGAGACTCGCTTGAGCCCAGGAGTTGGAGGTTGCTATGAGCTGTGATGCCATGGCACTCTACCCAGGGGGATAGCTTGAGGCTCCGTCTCAAAAAAAAAAAAAATGACATTTATCGAGATACAATTCAGCCAAAGTGTATCCTTTAGCTGATTGTGAATTACAATAAACTTCACTGCATGTGAATTACAAACTGCTGAAACTGACTCAAGAAAATCAATAAAGAGATTAGTAATTTCCCCAGTTCATTTAAGTCATCTGATTTGTTGGCATGCAGTTGTTCCTAGCTGTCCATTATAAATCTTTTTATTTCTGTAAATCAGTAGTGATTTCCTTTCCTTCTCCCTAACTCTAATAATTTGATTTATTTTGTCGGCCAGTATAGTTTAAGGTGTATCAATTTGGTTGATCTTTACAAATAACCAATTTTTGTTTTCATAGATTTTTTTCTATTATTTTTCCATTTTTTATTTTATTCTATTTTATTAATGCACTAGTCTTTATTATTTACTTCCTTTGTGTTGGGTTTAGTTTGCTCTTCTTTTTCAAGTTTCTTAAGGTAGAAAGTTGGGATATTGATTTGATATTTTTCTTCCTTTTTAATATAGGAAATCAAAGCTGCAAATTTCCTAGTAAGCCCTGGCTTACTGCGTCCCTTTAACTTTTGGTATGTGAGGGGGTTTTCACTGATCTTAAAGTATTTTCTAATTTCCCTTATGATTTCTTTTCAACCCATTAGTTATTGAAGAGTATATTTTTAAATTTCTGCATATGTATAATCCTCCCAGATTTCCTCTGTTACTAATTTCTAATTCCATTTCATGATGATCAGAGAACATGCCCTGTATGATTTTAAGCTTTTAAATTTATCAAAGCTTGTTTTATGGCCTAACATTGTGGTTCCCAACCCCCAGACTGTGGACCAGTATTAGTCTGAGGCCTGTTAGGAACCAGGCCACACAGTATCACGGCCTGAGCTCCACCTGTCCCACCACCCTCCCTCCATGAAACTGGTCCCTGTTGTCAAAAAGATTCCAGTCAATGGCCTGTTAGGAACAGGGACACACAACAGGAGGTGAACAGTGGGTGGGAAAGCAAAACTTCCTTGGCATTTAGAGCTGCTCCCCATCACGGGCATTGATGCCTGAGCTCTGCCTCCTATCCCTCCCTTCCCCCATCCATGGAAAAATTGACTTCCAGGAGAACAGTCCCTGGTGCCAAAAAGGTTGAGATCACTGGCCTAAAACATAGTCAATTCCGGAGATAGTTCAAATGAACTTGAGACAAATGTTTATTCTGCTGTTGTTGAGTGTGGGGCTCTGTGTTTGTTGAGTCTAGTTGCTTTATGGCCTTTTTCAAGCCTCCCATTTTCTTGTTGATCTTAAATCTTTTTGTTCTATCCATTTCCAAGAATGACTTATGTGTCTTTAAACCTAATGTTTGTCTATTATAAACAGCATATATTTGGATCACAATTCTGCCAATGTCTATATTTTAATTAGAGAGTTTAACCCATTTACATTTTGTGTAATTACTGATAAAGTAGGATGTATGTCTGTCATTTTGTTGAGGGGGGTTTGTGTATCTTATTTCTTTTTTTTTTTGTTATTGGTCCTCTATTCCTCCAGTGCTGCATTCTTTTGTGTAAAATAAACATTTTCTTGTATCATTTTAATTCACTTGCCATTTCTTTTTCTATATCTTATGAGTAAAACAAGATTACTATCTTTCCTTAGTAGTTGCCATAAGGATCTCAATAAACATCTTAAAACGGCCTAATCACATTAATACAAATCTAACTTTAATGGTATACAAAAATTCTTCTCTAACAAAGTCCCATTCCCTCCACCCACTGCTGTACTGTCATTAACACAAATTATATCAGTACAGGGTATGAGCCAACCAGCAATTTTATAGGATTTATGTCTATTTATTTCTATGATAATTATTACTTTATGCAATTGCCCTTTTTTTGTTTCCCAGAACTTTATTATTATTTTTTATTAAATCATAACTTTGTACATTGATGCATTTAGGGGGGTTAGGGTACTACTTTGATATACAATATGAAATACTTACATTGAACTATCACACTCATCACAATTATACTCATTTCTTAATAGTTTTGAAATGTACCACTGCATCATGGACATTAGATGAGGTCCCCCCAAATACCCCCCTCCTCCCATATCCTCCCGCCCCTCCCTGCTCTCTCCTCTTCCCTTCACTTTCTGGACTATAGTAATGTTTTATCATTCATATGAGTGTGTAAGTGATTATATTGATTTCATAGTAGTACTGGGTACATTGGATACTTTTTTTTCCATTCGTGAGATACTTTACTAAGAAGAGTATGTTCCAGATTCACATCTTTTATGTTTACCTGGAAGCAATTGTCTTTTAAATGAGATAGGAAAAGAAAACAGTGGCAAAGATAAATATATTTAAATACATTTAAATACATATAAATATATGAAAATATATTTACCTATAGAGTTACTTTTACCTGTGATCTTTAGTTCTTCATGTGGATTTATTTCAGCTCAAAGAACATTTTTTAATATTTCTTATAGGGAAGGTCTACCAATGACAAATTCTCTCCAATTTTTTTGTTTATTTTGGGATGTGTCTCAAAATTTCCTGGATTTATGAAAGATAGTTTTGCTGGATATGGAATTCTTGATTGACCAGTATTATTCTTTCAGCAGTTTGAATATGTTGTTTCACTGCCTTCAGACCTCTATGGTGACCTCTATAGGTCACTTCTCCCCTGCTCCTTTGCACATGATGAGTCACTTCTCCCCTGCTCCTTTGCACATGATGAGTCACTTCTCCCCTGCTCCTTTGCACATGATGAGTCACTTCTACCCAGCTCCTTTGCACATGATGAGCCACTGCTCCCCTGCTCCTTTGCACATGATGAGTCGCTTCTCCCTTGATGTTTGCAAGATCCTTTGCCCTTGTCTTTAGATAATTTTCTATATTGTGTTTAACATCAACCTCTTCCAGTTTATATTCTAATAGTTCATTGAGCTTCTGGGGTGAATAGACTATTTATCTGACTTGGGAAGTTTTGTTGAGTACTTCTTAAGTACTCTTTCTGCCCCTTTCTCTTTCTCCTCTCCTCCTAGAAATTCCATGTGCATGCATTAATACATTTCATGGTGTGTCACAGGTCTCTGAGTCTCTATTCACTTGTGTCTTCTTATAGTTTCTCAGATCAAAGAATGGATAATCTCAATTTTCCTGTCTTCAAATTCACTCACTTTGTCTTTATTCAGTTCAAATCTAGTCCCATGAATAAATGTTTCATTTCTGTTATTGTACTTCTCAATTTCAGAATCTCTACTTGGTTCTTGTTTGTAATTTCTGTCACTTCACTGATATTCTCTATTTGATGAAGTATCATTCTCATATTTTCCTTTAGTTCTTTAGACATAATATCATTTAGTTCCTTGAACATAATTACAGTAGATGATTAAAGTTTTTGTCCAGTAAGTTGAACACCTGCTTTTTCCTATGTATCATATTTTCCTATTTCTTTGTGTGTTTTATGACTTTTTGTTGAAAACTGAACATTCTAACAGTATAATGTGCCAACTCTCATATCCAGAACCCCATTGCAGGGTTTGCTGCTCTTTTTCTTGTTGTTATTGTTACCATTGCTCCTGCTGCTATTGCTTGTTGAGTTAATGACTTTCCTGGACTAATTCTGTAAAGTATATACTCTTTGTCCTGGAAAGTCACTAACATCCCTGTTTTGTTAACTTAGTGACCAGCTAATTATTGCACAGACTTCTTTTACTACCTGGAACCAATATGCTTCTCAGTCTTTGCCTAAGGCTTTGAATCTGTACATACTGGGAGATATATTCAATGCTCCTACAGGCAGTTTACAATTCTTCCTCAGCCTTTATTTCCTGCTTGTACAGAGACTCAAGCTAAGGCAGGATGAAATCACCTTAGAGTCCCCTCAGGTCTTTCCAGCTTTTTAGATGCCAGGACTACATCAGAGATTTTCCAAGTTCCCTGGGCATCTCATTCCCCAGTTTGTCTTGCAAGTTTTGTGGCCAGCCACTTGTTAGCCTGATAACACGACTTTAGGCTCCTGTGATATTAAATAATTGTCACCCGTTGTTCTCAACAAATGCCTTATAGACAGGGCTGCTTGCACAGAGTAAGTTCTGAGTCAAGTCAAATAATGCCCTGAGAATGGATGGAGCCTTTCAGCAAACTGCCAGGCAGGTTAAATCCAGACAGTTCTAGGGATCGGGATTGGAGAACCATCAACCCCCCTTTGCTTCCTCCAGTGGCTGCCCAGCTGATGGTTTTCACAGCTATCACAGTTGCAAGTATCTTGGTTTTCAAGGCTACCACAAAGCAGAGGAGGGGAGATGGAATTAGGGAACATTAAACCACAATAAGGTGGCTGTTTTTATCCATATTCAGCTTGAATAAATATGCCTTTGGCTATCAGAAGCCTTTAATTCCCAGAGCTCTGAAAAAAAAATGTGATTTAGACCATGTTTCCAGTGTTCTTATTGCTCTTAAGGAGAAGCACATCTCTAGAGGTCCTTACTCTGCCATTCCTAGTGGCAGTGGCTAGTCACATGTGCAATCATAGCACACTACAGCCTCAAACTCCTGACCTCAAGTGATGCACTTCAGGCTTCTGCAAGATTCCTTTAAGTAAAAAATAAAATTGTAGAAATAAATAAAATATGTAATTTAATAGAAAAAACAATAGAAATCATATGACAACAGTCAGAGATAAATA
Organism: Galagoides demidoff; assembly: GCA_963574575.1. Classification (NCBI taxonomy): domain Eukaryota; kingdom Metazoa; phylum Chordata; class Mammalia; order Primates; family Galagidae; genus Galagoides; species Galagoides demidoff. The sequence continues at coordinate 4,810 of CAUYQV010182168.1, forward strand.
AGTAATAGCATACAGTTGCCACTATTAGCTTGTTCCAACATTTCTAATTTTTTTTTTGGAGACAGGCACCTGACATAACACGCAGCTAATTTTGTTCTCATTGTTGTTTAGCAGGCCCAGGCCGGGTTTGAACCCACCAGCCTGGGTGCATGTGGCTGGCACCCCTCACCGCTGAGCTACAGGTGCAAAGCCAACATTTCTAACTTTTTAATTTCTACTGATGATCCAAATATTTAAATGGTGCCTGATGTCACGTTCACAACTAATAGGTGATTATTCCTGTGATTCTCAAATATGATAGACCAGATACGGTTCTATCAAGCAAAAAGAGAGGTTTTATTACAAAAGCAGAATAAAAACAAAATCCCAATGGCTTAAGCTCCAAATTTCATATCTTACTCATACTACACATCCAGTAGTGGGGTGAGGTGGGAGATCTCTGGCCATCACAAGATCAGGCTAATGGAGACTTCTTCCTGACAGGTGATTTCATGATCAGCATTACGTGGAGAAATGCATCTCCCACTGGTCTTTTTTTTGAGACAGAGTTTCACTTTGTTGACATTGGTAGGGTCCCGTGACATCATAACTCATAACAACCTCAAACTCTTGGGCTTAAGTGATTCTCTTGCCTCAGCCTCCCAAGTAGCTAGCTACAGATGCCCACCACAAAGCCCAGCTATTTTTAGAGGTGAGGTCTCTCTCTTGCTCAGGCTGGGCTCGAACCTGTGAACTCAGGCAAATCCACCCACCTCGCCTACCAGAGTGCTAGGATTACAAGAGTGAGCCACCATGCCCAGCCTCTCCCACTGGTTCTTAAAGTTTCCACTCAGAAGCAATGTCATTTCTGCTCAGATTTCAGTGACCAAAATAAGTCACATGGCCATGTCTATCTCCGAATGGATCTGAGACATGTAATTCTCTCATACAGCAAGAAGGAGAGAAGAGCTAGAAAAATTGCAAAGAACTAAAATATTTACTTCAATGGATCTTGTCATTTTATTCTTTATCATTCTTAGTTTAATAAGAACTATTTAAGACTAAGAAAATATGTCAATTTCCAGAAGGCTGCTTAACAAATAAACAGAAAAAAATATCTGATAAAGTATTAAATTGTAGTAATCGCTCAACGTATTTTCATAGAGAAATTTGGTAAAATACATTCCAGTGGAAGAATTCTGGATTCCCCTGTTAGAGCTGACGACGTTGATAACTCTGAGGATCTTGTGCCCTACAACATCATTAGGTAAAAATGATTCGGAGGCAGAGATTCAATGTCACTTTTTATATTTATTCTTTCACTCAATGGGCCCTTATAAGCCAGCAACGTAGAAATCTATTTTACTCATTTAACAAATATTCAATGCCCATCTATTATTTGACAGATTCTATCCTACAAACACTTATTAGCACCTTCAACATACTAGGAACGAAAAGTGTTCGGACAAGGGAACACAGAGATTAATTCAATACAATCTCTACTCTGAAAAGAGAACATAAAGCAGGGGAAGGTAGTGGCTATGTTGGGCAGTGGCTGGTAGTGACCAGTTGATGATGATACAATGGTGGGGTCCAATAGCCACAATTCTGCCATAGTAAACCTGGCTTTCCAGCCCCCTTGAGGGCCTTCAATTGTCTGCCCTCCCACTCCAAAAAACAGGGTGGAGAAAAGAGATATTTAGGTGGGTGAAGTAATGATCTCACTTATAGGTCATGGTTTCTCAAGTTTCCGTCTATCAAAGAATTATCTAGAAAACTGTTAGTGATATAGATGCCCAGGACCCATGTCAAATGTTCAGATTCAGTTGGTGCAGCCCATGCTGCACTCATAGCCTCACTCATAGACTCTCCTTGTTGAGGGTTTATCTGAGGGTTTATTGTGTCTTCCAAAAAATTCATACAGATTCAGAGAGGGAAACATACTATACACACAGTCCATATATCTTTTAACAAGGGAAAATTGGGGCATGAAAGTACATAGGAAGGATGCCAGGGGAACACAAAGGCAGAAATCTGGTAACACAGGAAAAGCCAAGAACGCCAAAAACAGGCAGCAAACTCCCAGAAGCTGGGGGAGGGGCAGCCTCAGGAATAATTAACCTTCCAGGAGTGGGGCATGGAACAGTCTCCCTCCCAGCCTCAGGAGGAATTAACCTTCCAGCCAACACCTGATCTCAGACTTTGAGTTTCCAGAATTGTGAGACAATAAATTTTTGATTTTAGCCCTCCCAGTTTGTGGGACTCTGTTACAGCCTCAGCCAAATAATACGTTCAGCTTTGCCACCCAGTGAATGGCACCAGAGGTCCAGTTAATCATCCCAATTATTTTTGCCTGAGAGATTTCTCAGGCTGCCAAAGTTTGCTTTGCTCAGCTGAGTATCAGAGCAGACATGCCAGGATATTAATGCCCCAGAAACCACCTGCCACCAAGCTGGTGTGTAAATGCCACAGATCCCTCACCTCTAGGACTGATAAAGGTACCCTGCCATCAAGCTTCTCCAGGGTATTAATCTTAGTAACCCACAGAGGTAGAGGGGTTGATAATGCCCTGATAACTGGCTGCCTGTCTTCCTTGCCCCCTTCCCCAGTCCTTTACCAGCATTTCCTCCACCGCCCCTATTCACTCAATCTTCGTCATGGGCTCTGTTTTGAAGGGTTGTAAACTAAGATGTAGTCTTGGGGTGGGGTCTGCATTTTACACACTCCCTTGTCTTTTGAATGAAGGCAGCTTCTGGATCACCCTTGGAGACAGACTGTTTCAGGGGTTCCAAGTTCTGCTCCTGAGACCTTGGAGCAACCCAAGTTCACGTGATTAAGTCCTATTGGTTTCCCTCTGGCACCACCACTTTGCTGAGTCATACTTTTGTATCACAGCCTTGATCGTTATAAATGAAATAGCTTCTAAAAATGACTTCTAAATTCATCATAAAACTCTAACTGATATATACACAATCACTCCCAAGAAATGTTTTTCTCTAGGAAATCTATGCCAGGAAAAGTTAAACTTCCTCTAAGGGACCAAGCTGCACACTGTGACCACCAGAGGTCTGCATTTTCTCTTTTTCCCTTTTTGCCCTGGTGACCAGGAAGCTCTAAGGCGAATCAGATATTCTGTCACTATGATTATTGAGCCTATATTCATGTTGGTTTCTCATCCTTTTCATGCTCTTATATTCCAATTCTATCTATACTTCCTTTTTGAAAGATTCAAGAAAAAATAATTAAAGCCAAGATCAGAGTGTGAACAAAGAATAATAAATTTCCAAAGCACCAAGACAAACAGCTTCTCCTGGGTATTCTCTGGGTTAAGACTCCAATTTTATGGGGCACATTTTACTGGCCAAGGAAACTGGATGAAAGGAATTCTGGATAAAAAATGGCGTTTGACCTCTACCAGTCACCCAATGACATTCGTTTGGCCTCTAAATCTGAATATTTCCCATGCTTAAAAAAAAAAATGCGGGAAAAGAAAAAAATTAACTCAGCCAGTTGGATCCCCAAAGGGAAATTTTACCATCGCTGCAGAGTTGTTGGCTGGGAAGGAAAGTAACCACGCACGTTTCCTCTGGGGAAACCCCGTGGAGAAGGCAAGCGTTCTATTTCCATTCCGCTTCAACTCTAGAGCGGCCCACTTTAGGACAAGCGCAGTTTTTTTACCTATGAAGTCAGACTCTCTGAGCCCAACTGCCTGCCAGCCGCACGGGGAGCTCGAAGAAACCCGTAGACAAGTTACTGCAGGAGAGAACAAGCTCAGTGGTCTCCTGGAAGTGACAGCTCCTGTTCGTAAAGTGAGACGCAGAGAAGAGACACGGGGCGTGATGCTCAGATAGGGAAGGGAGAGGAAGGCAGATGAGCGCAGTCTCCTGCAGTCATCTTTGCGGGAAGTTTAGCACACTGTAGGCACTCCGTATTTGTTTGGCAATATAATTGATTTATTTGATTTCCAAAACGAAATCCTGGTGAGGTAAGGAGGAGGGGAAATGATTTTTATTTCACAAGTAGGGGGAGAAGAAAGCCCCCAAAGAGTGTGACTTCCTCGAGCTATTGCAAATAACTTGGAACTATTTATCCCCAGTCATTACCTAACAACTCGCACCTCTTCCTGCGTTTGTACCTCCGTGGACACGTCACCACCCACACCACCCCACTGGCGGAGATTCTGACAGCCAAGCCTGGTGCCTCCTCAGCCTTCCCCTCCTGTAAGGCCGTAACCTAAATCGGGCCCCTCCTCTCTGTTGTGATTGCCAGGACCCTGATCCTTCCTTGTTTCTCATTAGGTTCAGCAAGTCAGTTGCTTCCTAATCCACCATATTTTGAGACTATACCATGCAGATTCTGAGCTAAGAGACTAAGCAGTCATGATTAAAGAAGGAAAAGAGTAATCCTTGCTTCAAAGACAGAAAAACTCCAGTGTGCAAAAGTAACACTGTAGAGGTAAGAGGAGAGGGCCACGGGTCCTCAGAGGGCAGGCCTTCATTAATCCATTCATGGAGCAAATACTTAAATAAACATTGAACCAACTATGGACCAACGCTGCCTACGTGTTGGGGACGGTGAACAAGACCATGAAAGACTCTCTACCCTTGGAGTTTGTGTTTTCCTAGGAAAGATAGACAAAAAAAAAATTTGCATTGCTGAAGGATAATGAGATGATAGATACAGTAATATTAATGACTAAAAAAAGTGAACTCAGAGGGATATCAGTAGGTTCTAGCACATACAGGATGATCAGAGAAAGCCTCTTAGAAGATGTGGGAGCTGAGACTGGAAGAAGGGAGGAAGCGTGCCCACCCCAGGCACAGGCTCCTAGGCAGAGAGCGCAGCGGATACACTACTCTGCCACAGGACGTGCCTGTCCCTCCAGCCAGGGCCGAGGATAGCCTTCAAGGAGAGGATGGATGCCAGCTGACTTAAATAATGGATGAGGCTCCGAAAGGAAATTGATACAAAGCATCTGATCCAGGGCAGATGTGAGCAGAGCCCAAAGCCAGAAAAAAGGGGTGGTGCATTCTGGGAGCGCCTCCTCGTTAGCAGTATCTGCCCATAAAGCAATTTTGCTCTGTGCCACCAGCTCTGCACCCCATGAAATCTCCAGGCTTCCTGCCTCATTGCTGCTCACTGGCTTTCCGTACAGGGGTTGCACCAAAAGAATCTCCTTATAATCAGCAATCACATTAAAAATGGCCTGACCAGGCACCACGGGTAAGGCTTTGGTCCATTTCCACATACTGGCCTGGCCTGAGGATCTTGATGAGGGGATGGGGGTGGAGCACCAGGAGCCTGGCCCACAGGTCCCCTGGGAGGTGCCTTGTGGCTTTCAGGGGTGCCCATCTCCTTTCTAAGCATTTGAGCCTGGGCCTTGCTTTGCTTCACTGTTTTGCAACAATAAGCACGGCCTCAATTTCCCCATCTGTTCTACAAGGACTCCCCCCTGCTTTCAGAGCCCTGTGAGGTGATTATGCACAGCCTATAAGTCTGGTGGATTCTTCCCTTCCAAGTGTGGCTTCATGTCGACATGAGATTAAGCCTTCAGTGGTAGGCAGAGGGCTGATTTTCATTTCTACATCATCTCTCCTTATTTTCACCACAGAAGCAATTTCATCACTCCAGAATTCACAAGTGGAGGGGGAAAAACAATCCCAGTTTTATTTCCATGCAATTCAGAAACATACGGCTCGTGGATGTCTCACCACAGAGGAAGCCAGAGGGGCAGGTAAAGCGTCACTGGGAAGGAGCGTAGCAGGGCCAGCACTGCCAGAAATAGCCTGGGGGGCAGGAAGTAATTTGGTCAGACTGCAAGGGGGGCAGGAAAAGGAAGAGGGACGCACAGCAGAGGCATACAAACACTCCTTGCTGTGACCCATCCCCAGAGACAAGAGGCTTACAGGAGGTTCCCACAGAAAACAAGCAGCTCATCACCTCATCTCATAAGCCAACCACATCTGCTCTGTGACACCCTTCAATCCACAGGACCACCAGTCTCCATCATCTTACTGAGAATTTGGGTTCTACCCTGGAGTCTCCCTCACTGTCTGGTCAGTCACTAAGCAGGATGCTTGTGAGGTGCAAGGCTGTGTTTTGTTGTTGTTTCCATTGAGACAATCTCACTCTATCACCCTGGGTAGAGTGCCCTGGCATTAGCCTAGCTCACAGCAACCATAAACTCCTAGGCTCCACAGATTCTCCTGCCTCGGCTTCTCAAATAGTTGGGGATACGGGTGCCCACCACAACACCCAGCTGGTCTCAAACCCCTGAGCTCAGCAATCACCCTCCCTTGGCCTCCCTGAGTGCTAGAATTACAGGTGTAAGCCACTGCAACTGGCCACAACACTGGGCTTGAAAGACAGCCCTAAACTGGCCAGCAGGACTAGTTTATCCATGAAGAAGCCTGCACCACATAGTGCCTGACCGTGCCCATCTCCTGGAATGAAGCTCCCCACCCAGAGTTGCCTTCTTTTTCAATCACCTCGTCTGTTTCCCAGGCCTGTCCCCAGCTCCCCACTCCTGCTCTGACTTTGGTGCCTTCCCAGCAAGACCCTCTACTTCTTACCCAAGAGCCATGCCCCACGGACATGTTTCTGGCCTTGGCCTTCAGTTTCCAGCCCCATCATGTTTATGTGGAGTGAGAGGCCTCTGCAGTAACAACTGAGTCCTTCATTCATTTAGTCTAATGCCTTTAACAAATAAGCAGACCACTCCTGCTATGCGTCACGCACAGTCCTGAGCAGTGGGGACACACAGGTGTATGCGACAGAGAAGATCCCTGCTCTCGAGAAGTTCAGCTCTATAAACAGAGCAGGACAGGAAGGGGAGAGTTGGTTACAGATGAGATCAGAGAAGTTCCTTAGGGCCCTGGGAGCTATAGTAAGGATTAGGCGTTTCATAACGAAAAAGGAAGACACCCAAGGGTTGAAGGAAAGGTTGGCTCCAATTTGGAAGTGTGCTTAAAGATCACTGTGGCTATTTACAGGGCATGAGTGGAGCCAGAGGGGTCTACCAGGAGGCAGCTGTAGGGGTCCGATGTGGGAGATGAGGGTGTGTCACCGTGGAAGTGGTGGTCCTTCCTGCCACCCACCATGTTGCCTTCACTCCCTCACGAAGACCTCTTCACTGCCTGCCTAGACTGTTACAGTAGCCTCTAATTCTTATCCTTTCCTTAAATCTCTCTCATTAAGTCATCTCTAGCACCACTGCCCAATAATGTGCCCTGAATTACAGCTGTGAAGTCACTTCTAGATGCCTACCCTCCTAATTGGCATATTCCCATAACCCAGCTTGGATTAATGAATGGCGCATGGAGTCTCCAGGCTGGTGCTTCCCAGATGGATCTCACTTCTCTGACATAAACAAGAATAGACTCAGCTGGCACAAGTTCGGCCTAGAGGTGGGACAGCAACCTGGTAGGCTTGCAGGGGCTTGAACTAGGGGGCCTGGTTCCTAAGGGCACCACTGAGCCCCTTGAGCAGTAGTTCTCAATGCCACGGCCCTTTAATACAGTTCCTGTGGGTCGCCACCCACAGGTTGAGAACCACTGCCCTAGAGCATGACTGGGTAGCCTGCCTCTGAACTTGTCATTAGCTGGGAAGAGTTAACCTCTATTTGGTTAAGACACTATTGTTAGATTTCTATTAAAAGCAGCTGAACACATTTCTTCACCAGAGCAAGGAGCTCAGGGAATGAATTCACCTGAAACGGTAGCAGAAGTGAGCCCCAAGGTGTAGTCCTGCCAGGGTCTGATGGCAGGTAAGTCGCTAGCATGTAAGAATTTTCAATGGGGCAGTTGCCAGGACTCCGGGGTCTTGTGTTAGGCTGACATGCTGACGGAGGGAGGTTACTGGCCAAAACACTGGCTCACCTCCCCAGAGAAGATGGTTCTGAATGCCCGGATCCCACACCCTCAAACTCAGTGCATCATGGGGGCATCCAGAGAGGCCTCAGAATGTGAGCGTCAGAAAAGTCTTCTCAAGGCAAACACTCCTATGAACTGCTGTGTGGGAAGGCTAGGCAGTGTCTAGAATTCAGAGACAAGACTTACCCTCCAAGGGCCAAAGGAGCAGCAATTGGAGGCCACCAGTTTGGCTGAAGCATCACATTCCAGCCCTAGGGTTTGGTCCAGGCACAGGGCAGGCACCATCCAAGAGGCCAGAGAGGTGGGAAAGGGAGGATTTTCCAGCAGGGAGAGGGCAGAACCTAGGAGTCACCATGGATCTTGTTAAAATGCAGATTCCAAGTCATTTAGTCTGGGGAGAGAATTTCTACCAAGCTCAGAGGGTGCCAAGGCTGGTCAGCATGTGACCATATTTTAAATAATAATGTGATTGGCCACATATAGGAGACTGAAAGTAGACTTGCATCTCTTACCATTGACCAAAAGTGACTCTCCCTGGAGAGAAGATCCTAAGACTCAGTGCTGTGCTTTGAGCACATAGAGCATTGAGAGCAGAGTTTCTGGCCCAGCAGCGGAGAGACAGAAAGGATGGCCCAGCCAGGAGCCCAGACCATGACTATCTTAAGGTCTCAAAATCAAATCCAAGTGCCCTGGGAAGCCTCTGTTCCCTTTCTCAAGAGTTTACTTTTTCTATTTGTCTCCAATTCTGGTGTCCTCAGTTTGGGGATTTAGCCCCAGGAAAGAGCCCATCAGATCTGGTACTGGGCTCTGATGCCCCCAGGCCAGCCCTCCACAGGTTTGCCTCATCCAGCCCAGTAGGCATGGGGGCTAAACCTTCTTTCTCCCCCCCTTCATGAGCAAAAGAAGTTCCCTTTTACTCTCCCTTCTTCTCATTGTCATAAATCTACCAGCAGCCCTGTCAGCAGAGATCTCAGACAGATCAGAGCACATCAGTCACTGTAAAGAAAGAAAAAAATTAAACTTGCATTAGGAACCTAGACTAGCTCACTCGTTAAAGGCCTGGGCTTTGGAATCAGATGTGAGTTTCAACCCCAATATTACCACCAACCGGAGTTGGTGTGACCTTGAACATCTTACTTACCCTCTCTGCACCTCCCTTTTAACATCTATAAATGTCCCAAAGATCACCCGTAGAGTTGCCATATACAGGGAAAACAGGAAATTGCAGCTAAACATACCTTTATTTACAAAATAGTCATTGCAAATTTTACAAAGAGGTGGCCGACACATGGAGAATATTTTGTAGATATTTTGTAAAATTTTGTAATGAATATTTTGTAAATAATTAAGTACAATTTCTCATTTTCCCTGTGTATGGACACTTTATGGGTGACCCTTGGGACACCCTGTATTATCCACCTCTTTCAGTTGATATAAGGAATAGGTGAGTCAGAATATATTTGAGACCAGAGCTTAACACATGGTAAGGACTTGATATTTTTATTATACCTCAATGAAGTGTTATGATGTTTGAATTTAAAAAATGCATAGAAAGCACTTTGCCTTGTGGCCCATGTATATGGCAAATGCTCCAATATGTAATAGCTGTGAGGATTTCCGCCAGCCCACCACCATGCTAGGTGATACAACAATCACCAGGAAATTCAAGGCTGTTCCCAGGAACCCTTGCACCTGAACTAGGAAAGAGATCTGGCAGGCAAGAAAAACTGGGAGTCACTTAACATTAATTTATGTAGCTTTTTCCCCAAAAATCTCAATAAGTTTTACAAAAAATCTTATGTGGAAGCCAGAGGTGAAGTCAGGCCAGATTTCAAGGAGAAGGCAGAATATTTTTTCATTTATTCAGCAAAGAATTTTTAGCAGCTGGTAAATGCATGCCATTCAGTAGTCTAACAACAGTGAGAGAATGGCAGATACGTCGCTGCTGCTCCAAGGCCCTGACCACACCCTGCCCAAAGCTGCTCCTGAGGAATTCTGGGACTCACCCCCAGTCTAGGATCTAAAGGGGCCACAGCCAGCAGCATGGGACTTCCAGGACCTCGGGACCCACTCCAGGGCTTCCACTCCAAAACGTTAGCACCCAGGCCCCAGCAGTTGAGAATATTTTGAAAACAGTCCCAAACACAGTCTAGTGGAGAATATCAACAAAGAAACGATGACTAACCAAATGGGGTGACCAGAGCAGAAATAGTGCTATTCACAGAAACAGGAGCACAGGGCCGGTCTGCCCTGTGGGTGGGACGTTGCAAACAGCTTTACCCAGTAACAGTGGAACCAGCAGGGGGGATGGCAACAGAAAAGACCCAGAGGGGAGAAGGAACAGCCTCTGGCCACTTAGGAAGTCCCAGGAGCAAGATTGCAGGGCATTTGGTAGAGAGCAGTGGTGAGGTCAAGACACTAGGAAGGTGGGGGTGGGGGTCGCTCCCAGCCGGGCCAGGATGTGAAGATCCCTCAGAGACAGGAAGCTGGGAGCGCTTGCTTCAGTGAGTGTGATGTGGACCAGAGGGCCACAAGGGTGGCGGCAGAGAAGTTGGCGGCAGGAATTAGGATGAGAAATGACAAGGTCCCCAATCTAATTAGGGACAGAGTTGGTGTGTGCTGTCAGGGGAATTGCAGAAGAGGCAGAAAGAATAGGTCTGCAGCTGACTGGCTGAGGACAAATGAGGTGATGCAAGCAGGGGGGGACACCCAGGCTTCAGCCTGATCACAGGCAGAGGGGACACCATCCCCCAAGCCAGGGCAACCAGATGGAGAAGATGACGGCCAGTGATATATACAGAGGGGGCGAGAGATTATGCAGCCACCTGACCCTAGTGAGGGATTTTTTTACAAATGTGCAAAGGATGACATCACTCCTATCTTACCATCCTGCAAGGACTGCCTCTCACTCAGAATAAAACCTAAGTCCTCCATCTACTTACCCGCAGTCACGGTCCACCCCACAAGCCTCTCTAACCTGAGCGCCCACCCTGGCCTTCTGTCTTCAGCTGCATGGCCTGTTTCTCTTCCTAACTATGCCGAGCTCGTCCTTGCTCTTAAGAACTTGCCTTCTTCTGTCCCTCCCATGTGGTCTGTCTTCTCCCCATTTTCCTTGTCAGATAGGGCACCACTTGGCTGTGGCCTTCCCAGAACTGCGGCCCACCCACTGCCACCCAGATGCTCGCATACATTCTCCTCGCTTCTCTTTCTCTGTCATCGTGATGACTATGTGTGGCCATGCATGATTGACTGGTCCCTTCTCAGCCACCCCCACCAGGATGCAAGCCCCACAAGGGCAGAGCCTGGGTCCACCATGTCAGTCCTGTGCTCCTAAATGCCCAGGGCAGCCCTGGTCTAGAGTCCACAGTCAGTGAATATCTCTGCATGAAAGAAGGGCCCACATGGGCCATGTGGCCATCTGCAGTGCAGTGCTTGGTGTTGACTTTGGAGGGATACAGAGGGGAGACACAACACACAGCTGACCAGTCAAGTTGATGGTAACAAACAACACACTCAGTGGTAGGGCTGATGGGCATTTAATAAAGGGACTGTTGGCAAAGGTGTAGACAGGGACACAGAAAATTTGCATGGTTTGGGAAGCACCCCAGGGCCAAGACAGCCAGACGCTGTTATGTCTCCTAATGAAAAGGTATCAGAGGGACAATACCCAGGACCCAGACCCTCCCTCTCCCAGCACTGCTCACCTATCAGTGCCTCTCATTGGGTGAATCCAACCAGAAGCCAAGAAGAGGGGAGCCCAGGTGACAAGGTTCCTGCAGCTCAGCCTCCCATGCAGAGAGAGTGGACAGAGGTAGAATCTGCCTCAGGGGCAAAAGGAAGTTATCTGGGCTTGGTTTTCTTAGCACCATCAGAACCACATGCAAAACGGAGGGGAAAGCATGTTCACCGAGGTGAGGCTGGCAGAAAAAAGCAACAGATCGGCACTCCGCACACAGATGACAAAAAACAAGGTCCCACTTCCCAGTGCCTCCTCCTGGTCCCTTCAGAGTCTGGCCTTCTCTTTCTTCCCTGAGCCCCTGCCACAGCTCTGCACTGCCCTTTGCTTGTCAGACACGAGACCGGCATGGCAGCTGCCATCTGTAGACTCGTCCTTTACATGTTGGAACCGCCCCGGGTTGTGGCGCAGAATAAACTGGCAGCATAAAAAGATCGGTGTTCTGAGATCCTTACTGAGCTCAAAGGCGACAGGAGACCGGAGATTTGAATTTCATGTGCTACATCACCTGGGCTGCGAGTTTTGAAAATGCAGAATTCCTAAAATGCTTACTTTGGAAACGACAGGACTCAGGCTCAGAATCCTCGGGAGGATTTGGGCGGCTCTGTGTGCACCCCACAAACTTGGGTGTCTGCTTTTTCAGGGCAGAGTTAAAGCCTGCAGACGTGAGTGCACATATCCCGATGAATCATTGAAGTTTTTTGTATCATTTGTTTCTCAGGCGTATAATTCTGTGTTTTGTCCCAGAGGCATATCCCAGGCATCATGAGCATTATCTTCTGAAATCTTTAAAGGTAGCCATGCTCAGTGTCCTTTTTTTCATATAATAGAAGCGTAGGGGAGGAGAGAAGAGAAGACAAGTTTTAAATTCAATCTTCCTCTTGTCTAAGGAGGCAAACGCCATGCTGGGAGGGCCATCTTTCCCCTCGGCAAGGGCTGGTGCACGAAATATTCCCGCCTTCTGGACCTGCGCTCCAGTGAACGGCAGCACCAGGCGAACGTGGCCCCCAAAGTTCCAGGCACCCAAGGGTTGTTATTTGTTTCTGGGTTTCCTCAAAACCGTTGAAGACATTTCCCCATTGTGGATCCCACCATTGAAAAACTTCTGTTTTCTGCTATTTACTTCATTAAAATCGAAGATCAATGCTGTGCTCCAAGAGGGATTTTGCAGGGCTGATGGGTGCCCCTCATAGATTAGAGAGCAGCCTGATAATGTAAAAGTTTTGTTTCTGCAGAGTCACCCTCAGGCTTTAGAAATAGGCCGGAGTGGGGCTGGCGCTCTGCAGGCCCTGGCCAAGTGCTGGGCCCATGGAAGCCCTGCTGGACGCTGACAGGGAACAGGGAAGGCGAAAGGGAAAAGGGAGAAGAGGGTGAGAATGTGGGGGCTGCGGAGACCAGGAAGGAGAAGAGAGAAGGAGATAAATGATTATTAAAATGATTAGTCCAAGACAGCGCCTGTGGCTCAAAGGAATAGGGCGCTGGCCCCATATGCCAGAGGTGGTGAGTTCAAACCCAGCCCCAGCCAAAAATAAATAAATAAAATAAAATGATTAGTCCATGGTCACGCAGCTAGAAAGTACGAGAGACAGGACTTAGATTCAGACCTGGTCTATTTGACTCCAAGGGCCATCGTCCCTCCTTCACAGGCTGGGGAGGTGTCACAGGTGGCTCCCAGTACATGAGGGGCACTCTTCTAGGAAAGCCCCCACTAGATCTGTCTAGCTCTCCTGACTTCCGCAAATGCATTTTTAGCGTATGCCAGACAATGTGCTGGGTGTTTGGGAGTCAAAGATGAATAAGACATACATCTCACCCTTGAGAAACCCACAGTCTAATACAGAAACAGAGGTGCCAATGGATCACTAGGAAGGTGGGGGCAGGGTCGCTCCCAGCCAGTCCAGGGAGCCTGGAGTAAGGATAAGAACATGAACAGGTATCAAATGCCCAAAGATCAGACGTGGGCACAGTAATTGATCTAGGGAATATGACAAAGATAGATAAAGATAGATAAAGATAGTTGACCTGGGTTTTGAGGCATGATTAGGAGTTCAGACTCCTAGCAGATGATGGCTAGAAAAGGTATTACCAGCAAAGGAACAGTTATTCCAAAATGGAAATATAGAACAATATATGGAAGTGATGAAGTGGCAATCTGGTTCCATAAAAGGATAAATAGTCCCCAAATAGAAAAATGACTTAGAAATAGAAAAGAACAAATTCTCCATTGTTGCAAAGCTCCAAGCAGGGTGTAGACAAATCCCGTATTGAAAACATAAGGGCCTCAAGGTGCCTTCTAGACTCATTGGCGCTCCCGAAGGCATCCCCAACTCCCTCTGTCCATGGTTGAACTTTAGCTCACTCCAACTTTGGAGTTGGAGTACAGTGCCAAGGTGGCGGACACAGCCTTTAAATCAGATCGTCCTGAAGCAGAACTGTGGCTTTTCACCTCCTTGAGGGGTCAAGTCACTGAACTTCCCTGATCCTCAGGTTCTACACCTGTGAACTCAAACATCTACCGCGCCTGTTAGAATTAGATGAATTAATGGTGTAGAGAGCTCAGTACAGTGTCTGGAGTAGATTATGAGTCCCTAATATGGAACCAGGACATTATTATTCAGCAGAAGGTGGGAAGCACCACCGAGGTAGATGCCTTTGACCTCTCTTCCCACCTTGCCAAGGTGCTCTGTGCTCTGGGGGCAGCAGCGCTGGCAGAAGCCAAGTACGTAGGCAGCACGCACAGACCCAGGAGGGATGAGGAGGGCCAGGCAAGCCATGTGAGAGTGAAGGGGTCAGATCCTATCTTTAAAATTTTATATTTTGTTCATCATAGTTTTTTTTCTGCATTCATTGTGATGCTTTTAAATATTGTATTACTGGCTCAGCACCTGTGGCTCAAGTGGCTAAGGCACCAGCCACATACACCTAAGGTGGCGGGTTTGAATCCAGCCTGGGCCCGCCAAACAACAATGATGGCTGCAACCAAAAAAAAAAAAAAATAGCCAGGCATTGTGGTGGGCACCTGTGGTTCCAGCTACTTGGGAGGCGGAGGCAGGAGACTCACTTGAGCCCAGGAGTTCGAGGTTGCTGTGAGCTGTGATGCCACAGCACTCTACCCAGGGGGACAGCTTGAGGCTCTGTCTCAAAAAATACATATATTGTATTACTATAATATTTATATTGATTCCTGAGCTTTATAGCATCTCTTAAATTTATTGTACCCAGAAATTTATTTATTTCTCCTTCCCCTGTCCCAACCCTGCCCTAAGGCAGACAACCCGTCCCCTCCCAGGCCATCCCTGCTGCCTCCTGGACAGAGCAGTCACACTGCAGCCCTGTGGGTCCTAAACTTTGCTTTAAGTCCTCCTTCCCAGGACATCCTTGCCTGTGTCCAAGGTCCCTCAGATCCCAAGACTAAACAGAAACAGCTTCTGAGTTTGGTGATTCCTGACTCTACTTGGTTTGTCTTTTTTTTTTTTTAAATCTTTTCTTTCCTTTTTGCCTGCTCTATTATGAATTTTATAAAATAAAAAAGAACTTTAGAATTGGAAGGCTGAGAGCTCTCCACTAGAAAATCAGCCTGAATTGTGTCATTACCCTGAGGAACCAGAGGAGTGAATTGAAACTAATACATAAAATTCACATCACCTCCAAATGAGTAGTCTTAATGCAATCTTTGCCGAGAGCCTGGGCTCCAAGGACCTGTTTTCCAGGTGTAAAGTGTAGCCGGCTTCTGCTAAGCTATGGCCAGGCGTGTTTTGCAAAGTGTGGGAGACTTAATAAGTCTCAGCGTTAGCAACTTCCTTAAGTCTTGGTCCCGCTGACTTCTCCCGCTCTGCACCAGCCCTAAACGAGGCTGTTAAGTAATTCAGTTTGAAGAACTCTTATGGAGATCAATTTTACTAATGCACACACAGAATAACAGAGGCCGGACTGCTGTGGAGAGAGGAATCTCTCTCTCTTTTTTTTAAATTGGAGAACAAGACCAAGAATTACCAATCAGGTTGGACCTGTGGCCTCGGGATAGTTTCTCCGTGGATTAACATATCCTGACTTTGCACTTTACAGAAAGGCTACGACTGTTTATGTCATGTGCAAGCCACATGCCTTGCATCGGAACTTCTGCACAGCTTTAACTCGACACTTGTTGGGATTTCAGTGCAGACATCAGAGTCCCTGAATTTCTGATGAGAGTTGTCGCTCAGAGTTGGCAGAAAGAGCCTAGATTTAGCATTTCCTTATCTTACTGTTCTCTCTCTTTCTCTCTCTCTCTCACACACACACTCACAGTTTATGTAATATATATTATACACACATATTTTACACATATATATATATATATATCATTTTGGAATGTTCCAAAATGTTCTTGATTCCTTTACTGATTAACCCTTCTGCAATAAATTTTTATTGTCTGGATGCAAACAGTTACATTGTGAACGCTATAACTTAGCAACTATTCAGGAGATGGAGATCAAGTTCAAAGGCAAACCTTGGTCATGTCGCTAAAGAGTTCAGTGTCAGTGGAAGTCAGGAATTAACAAACGGCAAACCATTTAGAAACAATGCATTTTAAAAGGTAGAGTCTTAAATGCTTTTTGAAGAGTGATTTTAAAATATTCTAGAAACTGGTCAGGGAATCATTTTGGACAAAGACAAAGTGACTGTCTTAGTCTATCTCAGCTGCTATAAAGAAATATCATAAACTGAGTGGCTTATGAACAACAAAGAGGTGCCTCCCACAGTTCTGAGGCACTAGATCCAAAATCAAGGGGCACTTGCGTCAGTGTCTGACAAGAGCCCGGTACCTAGTTCACGGATGGCACCTTCTAACTATTCCTCACATGGTAGAAAAGACGCGGGTCTCTCTGGGACAGAGGCCTTCATCCCATCACAAGGGTGGAACTTCATGACCTGATCACTTTCCAAAGACCCCGCCCACCCCACCACCTCCTAATACCATCACCTTGAAGGTTGGGATTTTAACATCCGAATTTGGGAAGACACAAATGTTCAGACCATAGCAGTGACCTGAGAAGCTCATTCTTATTAAACACAATACTTTTTGATTACAGTGAACAATCTAAGACCCAACATATCCCCCCGCTGTTCTTATAAAATCTATTCTCTGAAGAGCTATGATTTCCAGTAACAGAGCTCCCCATTTACGTGCCTCTCTGACTTGGATTTTTCCAATATAATCTTGTCTATGTATTAAGCACATATTCAGCTTGAGCCTATTAGAAAATAGGACAGCAGAGACGCATTAGATCACTCAGGCTACTTCATACCACTTAGCAGATTAGTAATCTACAAGGGCACACGAAACTTGTTTTAAAATGTCTTTTGCTTTCCAGCATCTAACTTGAAACAGGCTTCCAGGAAGAGAAGACAAGAGGATGGGAGGGAGGGCGGAAACCAGCACTGATGAGGGTCCCCTGAGTGTCAGACACTTTGCCAGGCACTCACGGACCTCCCCCATCATCTGGGCCCTCACGATTAGAAAACATCAATCTTTTTGTCTTTTTCTTTCGTTTCAGAGAAGCTCATTTATGCTAAAGTAACTTACATGTCTCATTTTAATTACTCTTTGTATTAATTCGGTTGCAAGTTACAGAAACTCAATTCAAGCCAGTTTGGGCAAAACCAGAGATGTACTGGCTCAATTCTGAAGAAAACTTGAGAAACCAAGGAAGCACAGGGATGCAGCCCAGTTCTATGACAGGTGGAGCCTGGAGATTGAATATTACCAAGATTCGCTTCCTAAGCCGTCTGTCTTTTTCTCTCTGGGTGTTGGCTTGTTCTTCTGCAATGCACACTGCTTTTCTCCCCATATCAGGGGTGGGAAGAACATGGTCCTTCCCAAAGCACTTGAACTTGACATTATACAGCTTCTACTCAAGACCAAAAATCTCAGAGAGAAGACTCATTGACCTAGCCTAAGTCAGGTGCCCAACTTGGGGGTTCAGGATGGACAGGACAGTGCTGGCTGTTGCCATGGCAATGAGAGAGAAGAAACAGTATGTAGAAGCCCCCTTAAAGCTCTCTCCACTCATGTAGAAAATATTTCTCTTCTTAGTAAATTCTTAGTTTCGTTCCTAACATACAACAGGCCCCTGTAAACATTTATTGAATGTCAAGGGTTAAAAATAGAAAGTAGGAGAAAAGGAAATAAACAGATTAGACAAAAAGCCGGGGTTGGGGATGATGCCAGTTCAAAGAAGCAGCTCTTCCCTGCGGGGGGGCTCACTGTCTACAAAAGCGCCATTGAAAGCCTGAAGGAGATTCACCTCAGTGTTCAGCAGACAGGAGGACACCGCTCCCCTCCGCTGACTCGGAGCTGGGCCAGACCCTCGGACCAAACGATGACGCTCTCCAGCTGCCAACCTTTCCAGGCTTATTTCATCTTCTCCTGCAACAATATATATTTTTTTCTTTTTAGCAGCCAGTATGAGAATCCTTCCCCCAGGGAAAGAGCTCCTTCTGTCAAGCGAATGCTTGAATCAACCCACTCCAGGGCTTGGGTCAGCTGGTGCTCGGGATCAGAGGAGCAGGTGGATTTCTCTGCTTCCCAAAGGGAGAGGAGGAGGGAGGAGGGAGAGGAGGAGGCACAGAAGGAGGAGATGCCAAGTCAACAGCATAACCAAGGAAGCCTCAGAAGAAAAGAGGCTCTGATGATGGGGCATGGCCAGGGGTCTACCCACGACTCCATGCATCCTTTACAGAACACCCCTATGCCCCATCCCTTCAGGGGGGTAGCCTTGTTGGAAAAGCTGAGAACAGGATAGATTCCAGGTGTCCAGAACAGTGGGGGGCCCCTGAAGAAGTGGAGCATGTGGGCAAAGGAGGCAACATCTGCCACATCCCCAGCGCACAGATGTGAAAGTGACCCGCCTGCTCCACCTCAGTCTGCACCCGCTGGGCCCCAGCAGGACACCGCTGCAAGCATCTGAGGTGAGGACAGCCAGCCTGCCCAGCCTGTTCCTTCAGGGAACAAGTTCAAGTTCTAACAACAATCCCATCTGTTCAGTCTAGCCCTTATAAATAGATCCCATGTTCCTGTTACTTGGTTGGTTTTTCAGACCTGGGGCCTTTGGTCCTCTCCTCTCTCTCCCTTCCCTCCCTTGCGCCTCCAAACCACTGCTCTGTGCCTCCCTCGCCTGTTGTCTCAATCTCCCACTTTCATCTGGAAAGTCCCCTTCGTGCTTCATAAATGACCTTCAAGGTTCCTTTTTGTAGGGAGCCTTCACCCACCTCCCCAAAGCTAGACCCCCGTTCCTTTTCCATGACCCTGCTTTCCTGGCTTATTTCATGCATCCCTCTGGTCTTGATGAGATAATTATGAGATAATTATGCACTTGTCACATACCTGCCTGTCTCTCCCACTGGTCATAAACTACATGTCTGTTCTATTCTCCACCCCACCCCAACCCTCCCCAAGTACAGTGCCTGCCACATAGTAGGTGATCAGTAAATGTTTGTGGAATGTGTTGAAGAAATGATTACATGAATAAGCCTCTGGCAAAAACCACTCACAGCCAGACTGTCCAGATGGGTCCTGGCCCCGCCCGCCCCCAGGTCCTTCCACTGTTCCCCCACACAGGCACGTGGATTCTGCAGCCACAACTCTGCCAACAGCAAGGACCTCTTAGGCTGCATCCCTGGGAGGATTCAAGTAGCAGCATACTGCATACCTGCCTCTAGAGTTCACAGATCCCAACATCAGGCAAGTGGGGAGAGGAAGGCCACTCCTCTGCCAACCCCTCTAGTCCACCTGGCCCCTGCGACAGCATCCAGGAAATGTATTTAGGTGGCATCACATCCTCTCCCTAAGGATGCTGAGTATAGAAGGTTCTGAGTACAGAACCTTCCAGAAGCCTCTCATTTGCCCTGGGTCTCTGGACACATGAAACAGACAGCACAATGCCCATTTTCAAATGTGGCCTAAACTGCAGCTGAGCAGAGAGCGCAGGTGTGACTCAGGAAGACCAGAGATGACAGAAGGCATAAGGGCTGGAATCCGGCGGTTTCAGAGCCTGGAAGGCTTAGAAGAAGTGGATGGACCTGGGAAGGTGCTGAAGGCACCTGTGGCTGAGCAGAGGATGCCCAGAGGAAGAGAAGAGCCGAAGGTGGAGGGCTCCGGGCAGGGCAGCCTGAGCTCAGGTTATGAAGTTCAGGCCTTACCTTTCAGTAACAAGGAGGCTTCCCATGCTTCAGGGGCAAGCTGTTCCCAAAGAGGAGTTTGGGGACAATTTAATGCTGCTTGAGAAATATCAGTTTTAAAAGAATAAAAACAGTGGGAATCCAGACCCAGAGCTGGCCAGCCGGCTTGGGGCTGCAGCCACGGCTCTCAGAGACCAAGGTTGGGGTGGTGGCTGAAAGCACAGACATGAGAGGCTCAAGGAGGGAGAGAAGAGAAAACCCAGGGCGTGTGGAGATCAGCTGCGTGGGGTTATCTATTCATGGCCACAGAGAGGTTTCACTTAGTTGAGGAAAGGAAAAGAAAACAGTTTGAAGGGAACACACCTGTGTTCTCGGCCTCCTGAAAAGGGTCAGGCATGTGACGAGGTATTAAAGGCAGACCAGGAGACAGCCAGAGGCAGCAGGATGCATGCATGCATTACTTATGAGACCCCACTGAAATGTAAATCGGGGTGAGTTTATTGGTTCCCTCGGTCTTAAATAGAATCATAAAGTATTCATTGAGTCCAGCCAAGGCCCTTCAGATCTGGAGCTCAGTGAGAAATACGTGGCATGCTAAGGTTACATTAATAAAAAATAAATAAATGCGTGTCCAGGAAACTCGTGCTTGTGCACTATAAAACTGCCCATTCTGTAGATATTAATGTTTAATGTGTTTGTAAAAAGCAGTCGGCTTTGCCGAGCACAGCAACAAAAATGTCCCGCACCCCTCAGTACTTAACATCCCAGCATGTCTCCTAAGTGCTCGGGTGGAGAACATGCCAGCCTGGGGTGGGGGTGGGGTCTTTCCCGGCAGAGTCTGGTTGAGCCACATTAAAAAGTTGCTTCACTAAGAGGAAATGTGCTCGCCGCCGCTGAGGCAAGAGAGAGTGGATCTTGCTTACCCGTCTCCCTCCACGTTCGACCGGCTGGCTGTGCTCAGGAGAAACGGGGAGAGAAGTTGGTGTTTTCACCTGAATACGTAATGCCTAGAAACCAGTTTGAAGAAAGACTCTCAAAAGATAAGCACTTCAAAATAAACAAAGTTTGCTTTATGGAAAAGATTGGATAAAAAATATTTCCTTTCCACCACCCCAGCTGTTTCCTAGACGTTTCTGGAGAGTTCACACCAATTGATCGAAATCATCACTTGTGCCTTTTCCTAGGCACATTGGGTAGGCTGCCCTTGGAAGCTGAGATGTTTTGCTTGTGGTCCCAACTCAGTGCAGAGAAATCACTGTTTCCCCTAAGCCGATCTGCAGTCATGAAATGTTCCTTCACTCCCCTTCCGACCTGCCTGCCGACCAAACCTTACTACGGTAACTTTCACCCTGAGGCACCACGTGGAACTAAATGGTAAAATGAGAAAGGACAGGTGTGGCCAGTGGAGCTGAACACTCAGGAATGGGAACACATACTTACAGGCTGCATTGGGCCCCACCCCGCCTGCCCCCGTGGAGTGAGAGGGCTGGAGACAGACTCTCCTTCCCTTCCTACACCCTGGAATTCAGCAGGCCCAGTTTCAGTCCTGTCCAGTCTTGAGGACCCACTCACAGTGTCCCTGAGAGGACGAGCCTTTAGCTTTAGACATGCTGAGCGAAATCTGGAGCTCTGCCCCTTCCAAAGGGGAGGAAGCCTGACTTCAAACCCGCCAAAGGAAAGCTTTGCTTCTCCCATCCAGTATTGTGGGCTCAGTTTGTGTTCCCCAACACATATGTTGGCCGGGCACAGTGGCTCACACCTGTAATTCAGGCACTCTGAGCGGCCGAGGCACCTGTCTTGCCATTTCCAGGCCTCCAGCACATGCTGTTCCCTGACCTGGAATGCTGCCCCTTGGCATCCTCCAAAACCACTGCTGGTCACCCCTCCTCTAGGAAGCCCTCCTAGATGACCCCGTCCAGTGTCTATGGGACATCCGTCATCACGGCACATATCCCACTGCACCATGTCCTGCAGTGACCTCCTCTGGCTCACATCTGTATCTTCAGGACACGAGCTGAACCCCAGATGAGTATCTAACTGAACTGAGGTGGCAGAGGTGAGGTGGAAGAGGAGAGAAAGACAGGGATGAGGATGGGAGGACTCAAAGAGAGGAAATACTGGATCAGGGATGGGCCAACAACCATGACAAGTTTGCATCAAAGGGACTTAGCCTGGAATGAGACTGGTGGGGAGGCTCCTAGTAGCTGCCTTTGGGACACAGTGTGGACCCGTCCACTGAGGGAAGACTCTGGGGAGTGTGAAGTGCCAAGTTCTTCCCTCTGAAGCACTCGGGGTTTGGCTTCTGTGATCTGCTTTCCGGGGGCAGCCTCGTGCCAGCTTGCAGCAGGGAACAATCTTCCAGGCAATTAACTTCAGCCATGCTAAAAAGTCAAACCAGGACTCCCCAGAGCCCAGGCTGCCTCGGCTCCCGGGAGCAGACCCGCCTCCATCGCCTTCTGCCTCTCGAGCAGACAAGTGAGTGGATGAATGAATTAATTAATTAATGGGGTTTCGCATGGAAGAATAAATAATCCTTGGCCCCAATAGGGTACGAGGAGTACCAGTTCTGGAGTTTGACAGGCCCAGTTTGGCATGTACCACCTCACAGTTCTGTGACCAACGGCTTAGCCTCTGCCAGCTCCTTCTCCCTCCTCAGCAAAATGCCTGTTAGTCGTTAGCAAGAACTAAAAACAAACGGGTAGAGTTCCCAGCACCTAACAGGGCGTCAGGCCTTTCCTCCCTCCCTGATGGCTTCCTTACAACTAACGGGTGAGGAGCGCCCCCTAGAGGCAGAGCCTTGCTGGGGCCATTCCCACGCATCATCTCACGTAATCACCGCTGTCATCCTTACCGTGAAGGCAAAGGTTAAATGCTTTCCTGTATTCATTTTCTGGGGCTGTGGTAACAAAGTACCACAAACTACGTTGCTTAAAATAACAGAAACTGATTGCCCAACAATTCTGGAGGCTACAAGTCCAAGATCAAGGTTCGGATAGGGCTGGTTCTCTCCAAGCCCATGAGACAGAATCTGCCCCGTGCATCTCATCTCTTCTGGTAGCTGCCGCCAATCTTGAGGCTCCTTAGCTTGCAGGTGCATCGCCCCGAGCTCTGCCTCTGCATAACATTTCCCTATCTGGGTCTATCTCTGTCGAGTCCCACTCTTCAGAAGAGGACAGTTGCATCGGCTTGGGGCCCATCATCAGGACATCATCTAAAATGATCCTCTGCACAGGCTTTATTTCCAGATAAGGCCATATCATAGATTCTGGGATGTCAACATCTTTGGGAGGGGACACAATTCAAACCCTAGCACCTCTCGAGATGGCCAGCAAGTGCAGCACCAAGACTTAGACCCTTACCCTTCTTTCTTTCTCCCCGGAGCTGCCTTTGGTTTAGTATTTCATGCAAAAGTCCAGAAAAAATGCTGTGTTCACGATCTAACCACAAGACACTGCTTGGGAGGTGGCGTGTCAGACTGGAAAGAGATCTTAAAGTCTCCGAATCTGGTACTAACAAGGATACTGAGATCCAAAGAAGAACAGTGGCTTGCCCAAGGTCACACAGCTGGAGAGAAACAGACAGAGTCTAGAACCCCGGTCCCAGGCGCCTTGCAGACCCTCTCCTCTCATCTGTGGAAAATCCTCCATTATTCTGCAGCGGGAGCTGCCAGCTTCCACCTTGACTCTCTCCATCAATACTGAGAAAGAAAACCTTTCTTAAACGTAAATTCTTGAGTAAAAGTTTCAAACACCCAGTTATACAAAAGTGCTGTGTCCGTCTTAAGCCAGATGAAGACATTATTTATCATTATTATTATCATTATTATTACTCTAATACTCTAGTCAAAATTGCCAGTAAGTGTAAGGACACCATTTTCCTCCTGTGTCCCATTTCAGGAAAACAGGCATTGAAAACCTGCAGAAATTGAATCACAGTTTCAGCTAAATACATATTTAATTCCTTATGTATTTTTTATATTTTGTTTTGTCCAGGACTGTTTACCCAGTTAATGGTGAAGTGGAATCTATTGTCATCTAGTTGCTGGGGTTTTTATTTTTTTCCTTATCCAGTCTTCAAGTGCCCCCTAGTGAAATGTTTTTGCATTTAAAAAAGTTGAGAAACAAGCTGAAGAATAAGATTGTCAGAAAGCTGAAGAAAATCTTAGAAAGAAATGGGGACTAAATTGAGGGTAGAGGGAGGCAAGGGGATTCTTCTGCAATCCGTCCCTGAGCCCTTTCCTATATGTGCACTCATGCCTTCCAGACGCATCCCTGAGCCAGGAGAGTTTTACCCACAGAACACACAGCAGAGAAATCCCTCCAGCAAACTTGTAGCTAGGCAGAAGGCAGCGGCCAGCACAGCCACAAATGCTGTGACCACACACAGACCAGGGATTCCACCCCTTCCTCACGAAGGTGCCGTGAAGCTTCCGCCAGCACTAGGGTGTGCATTTTAGGGAGCATCTTTCCACATGAGGAAAACTGAGACTCATAAACTGGCCACTGCAAGTCATGCAAATTTTTATTGAAAATACCATATGACAAGGATGCTGGGGGGAGGGGCAGAGTATATGGAAATTCTCTCCAGTTTCCACTCAGTTTTCCTTTAAACCTAAAACTGCTCTGAAAAATAAATTAATTGTTTTTAAGAATCCAGCCTGTGGTAGAGCAGAGAAAATCCAAAGAAAGTGATCTTGGTAGCTAACTGTCACCTTCTTCTAATTAGCAGTTTCAAGCCTGCCTAAGGCCAAAATCACTCACAGAGCTTTAACAGGGTACGTTCGGAGCCCCACCCCAGAGGTGGAGTTTTAATTGGTTCAGGGTGAAGCAGGCAATAGTTTTCTTTCAAAATGTTCCTCAAGCAGCCAGGTGTGCAGCCAGAGCTGGGAAGGTCTGACCCAGCGATGCCCTGCGCAGACTCCCGGCTCTCCGGAGTCCCATCTAGAATGTGTTTGGGTTTCCCTGAAGTCTTCCTACAAGCAGGGGGATGGGAGCCACGGGCCATGCAGGAGGGACAGACGTGGATTTCACGTGTGCCCGGTCCCTGAACCCCTGCGGCAAGTTAGTAAAGTTGCTTCTGATTCCCAATTGGCTTCCCAGGATAATCGGCTCACAGGACTCAGATCTTCACATCAACTCAGATTATCCGGGAAATGTCATAAATGGGATCTACTGCAGAGCAGTGCACAATCACAGCACAGTGCTGGGAGGGCGGTGTGTCCCCCAGGGAAATGTACTGGCCGGGGACAGCCGAGGAGCCCCAGCAGCACCATGCAGGCCGAGGTCCTAGCCGTGCCTCTGTTCCCTGTCCCAGCTTTCCCCAGCCTTTGTCTGTTCCATCACCACAGGGCTCAAGGCCTGACTACTCCCCGGGGCCTTGTAGAAGGGAGGGAAAAGCTGTTCTCTCTATCACCACAGGCTCCTGCTGGCCATCTGATGTGTGAGCCAGCCAGGGTAATAGCCAAGGTGACACCCAGACAGAAACAGTGCAAACTACCTAATTCAATGATTCTCAAGTACCAAAGCTCAGAAGAATTACCTGAAGCCCTTTTTAAAGATGCAGATCCCAGGCCCCACTTAAGAGATGCTAATTCAGTAGGCCTGGAGTGGTTTCCAAGGATCTGTTCATTCATTCAGCAAATATTTACAAGTCTCTACCTTATGACAAGCAGTGCTGGGGCCTGGGGATGTGGTATCGAACAAATAGCTCTTTCCTTCCATGAAGGTGACATTCTAGTGGAATCTGCCTTTTTAACAAGCTATGCAAGTGTTTTGGGAGCCAAAAGTTCTGCATCACACTCCAAGAAATGCTGATCACTCCACAAGTTCATGTTACACACTTGGACACTTGGAGCCAGACAGGTGCGGCAAGCGTCCGCCCCATCCCCCACCCTGTCTGTGGGCCAGTCCTCCCAACACCAGCTCCCTCCTCTTGGGCATGCTCTGTCCAAAGCCACCCAAACATTCTGCAGATGACATACGTGTATTTGTTTTGATTAATCCTCTTCATATTCCCAACTGGATAAAGAAGACACTTGCGTTACGTTACTCACCTTGTCTTCTTGTCACCAATTATGGTGACAAGAATATGGAGCATTGTGCTTCCCACCTCTGTCAGAAGTGCCATTTCTCCACAGGGCCTTCCTCTGGTCTTAGGACCACTATGCTCATCACACCACAGTACAGTGCAGGGGGTCGTGTTCCTGAAGGGCTCCCACAATGTGCTGGTGCCCAGGCCTGCTCCAGCCTTCTGAATCATTTTATAAATGTTCCCTGGGTACTTCAAATGTGTTTCCAGGTGCAGAAACCACCAACATATGAGAAACGGTCCACACTTCTGATTCAAATGGATCTGGGGGTCTAGCCCCAGCTCGGCCACCCACTAGCTGGATAGCCACAGGTTAGTTGTTCAACAGCTTTCTGAGATTCAGTTCCTTTCCACCTTCCCTAACAAGGCAGGGGGTGAGGACGGTAGGCATCTGACACAGCGCCCATGGGCAGGGGGTGCTCAAGCAACAGCAACTTTCATGGCTAAGCCGTGCCCTTCACTGGGCTTGGGAGGGGCCCAGAATATGGCCCAGTGATTTTCATCCTTTTTTATCTCACGGCACACTTGAACTTGTAGTTAAACTTGGACAGAACACTTAAATTATGTTGATAAAAAGAAGAGTAAAGAGAAAGTATATATACTGACTGTGCTTTGAACTTCTTTTGAAAATAACAATCTTTAAACATTTTCGTGGCACAACTAACCTCCTCTCATGGCACACCAGTTGAAAGCAGTGCTCTTGACCCACCTGATGTGGGTAAGTTATTTAACCTAAACCTCAGCTTTTTCCTCTTAAAATGAAGATGATAGCAATAATAATAAATGAATGAGTTCCTGAAGAGTTCAGTAAAGCTCAGTCCTGGCCCAGGGTAAGTCCTCAGCAAATGCTGGGTGTTTTGATAACGTCCAGTTTCTGTGGCTTTGTTCACTCCATTAACCCTTTTTCCAGCCTGATGGACCTTCCATCTCCTCTGGCTACCCCAGCCAGCTGCATAACACGATCAAAATGCAGTGGGCAGCCCAGGGGCTATGGCAGCCGGAGGTCCTGGGTTTGAATGTCAGAACGTGGCCTCATCAGTATTTGTTCTTGATTCTTTTCTTACTGTCTCTAAGCCTTTTTTCTCTACAGTAAAGCGGGCATGTAGGATTCCCCAGACTTCCCTTTGATACCCAGCTAATGTAGTCTGAGCTCCAGGCTGTGACTTTTAGGATGTATTTCCAGCAGCCTGTAGACAGCACCTCCGTGTTTCAAAAACAGCCTCTCGCTGCAGACCCTGAGCTGGCACTTCTGCTGTCCCCTCTTGCTGTCACGTTGTCATGCTACTGCAAGCCACTATCCACGCCATCCCACTGTGTCCCCAGCATGGGGAGTATCTCTTTCCTATTTTTCCTCTAAGCATGTATTCCACAGGTCATGGTGTTTGTTAAGTGTTTAGGCTTCAGCAAAATATCAAGAAGGCTCAATATTGAAATGAACAGTTTCAAACAGTTCTATCAGCTGCCCCTACCCTCAAAGTTCATCCTTCTTGAGCTTGAACTGAGACTCCACTGAGAAGGAAAAGGGGCATAGAACTTCTTGGGTGGTGAGAGGATGAGGATAAGGTCTGGGGAGTTCTGTGGGGTACAGCAGCCATCCAGGGGACCCATGTCTTTGCTGCTGATCGTGAGAAAGTCACCCTGGACAAGTAGAGGAGCTTCCTCCCAAGGGAAGCTGAATAAGGAAACCCAGAGAATGACTATGGCAGAAGCCTTGTTAAGGCCCAATGGCCACATGGGAACTGAGTCTTCACCACTAGCATTGACCACTGCCTCCACAGGACCTATGGTTCTTACCAGTGCAGGAGGGACTGGCTCCTGAGCCACTGATTGTCCAGCCAGAGCGACACCTTCCATGCCACAGGACTGCTGATATCAACCAACTCCCTGTGTGAACATGTACAAACAGCCCAGGACACCAGGAGCCCAGAGTTGGCATGCAGGAACATTTGTCTGGGTAGGGATGGAAAGCCCCCCTACCTGTTTCAGAGGAAACTCAACACCTCTCCTTCCTAGTGCCCTCTACTAGGAACTAGGGACACCCTTCTTTGCATCTGAGGCCAGCTCCGCTTTGCCCAGCCCACAAGGGGAAGCTCATTGTTTTCAGAGGTCCTGCTAGCAGACAGGGGCTGCAGCCAGAGCCTGGGTGCTGCTTGAGCAGGTGCTCTGCTGGGTCCTCCCAAGACGGCCCTTGCTTCTGTAGGATGCGGTAATAGTGGTAAAGGGCATCCTGCATTCAGCAAGTCCTATAGAAATGCCCAACGCCAAATCTCATCCAAAGATGACCCCTAACCCAAACAAACTGTTCCATTTCCTTGGTCAATAATCATGTACCAATAGGGGCTCATCAAGGGTAGCAAACGTCCCATACCTAGGTGAGATGTTAATAATATGAAGAACTAGAGAGGAGGGGAGACAGAATATATGCTGCTAACTCTATACTTTCTGCTGAATTTCTACAAATCTAAAACTCTATTAATTAAAAGGGGCGGTAACTGGCTTGGTGAGTTTTTCTTGCCATGGGAACATAAGCCCTTACTCACCATGTTAAGAGTCAATTTAAATGTCAGCAGGCAAATAAAATCATTCCTAGAGGAAGAATGAATCCCACCTGAGCAAACATACACATGCCAGCACGCCCTCCCAGCCCTCTCAGCTGACAGCCAGGTGGCCCCACAGCCAGGCCACCACACTTACACAAACGCCCACTGCTCAGAACTGCCCTGTGCTCCAGTCCTGTGGTCAGAGAGGCCCCTTGCACCTCCTTAACCATAATGAACATGAAAATGCTCCCCAAGTGCTCAAATCTGAGTATAAATGAATGAGCAGTCTGGAGGCCAGTTGGTGGGGGGCTGGTATTCCATCCCAGCTGCTCTTGGAGCTGGGAATTATTTACTCACAAAGGTGAGTCCTTTCCCTGGGGCTGCTCCCCACCAGCAGCACTCCCCCCCCCCCCCCCCCGCCTGCTTCCTGATGAATGTGAACAGAAGATCACAGCCGGGATGTCTGCACGCCCCAGTGGGCAAGCCACTCTTCCATCTATCCAGGGCTGATGAAAGCCACGTCTGCCCACCCTGACTTTGTCAATTTGTCTGCTCCAGGGGGGGAAAATTACACGGAAAGGATGGCCAATTTTAAGACAGAGGTTTCTTTTTCATTATTGTAAAACATTGAGTATAAAGGAATATTTATCACCCTTTGCTTACTGCACTTGACTCTGGTTGCTAAAAATAAGGAGCCTGTGTTCCCATTATCCTGCGGGTGGTCAGGTTTGCCTTGGCAAAGGTGCCAAGGAGCTAAGCAGATCCAAGGGTGTGCCAGCATCATCCCCTTGCCCTCCACATTCCCTCTGCCCCCCAGTTCTCGGCAGGTAGACGATTCTTCCCTCTCTTCAAACAGGAGAAATCTCAGCAAGGCATTTACCCACACGCTCCGCTATCTCGGTCCAGGAGGGGCACAGCACCTGCACCAGGCCTCCCCTGTAGAAGAAGCACAAGAACCATTCATCACAAAAGCAGAGAGGGGAGAGCGTTAGCCGAGAAAAGAGGGCAACACTGGCCCCACACACAGACAAGGAGAAAGCAACTCCGTCCCTAAGCCATCTGGCTGACAACCCAGGAAAGTGCTAGAAGGAGACAGACACAACCAGGAAGACTGGGCTGGCCGGCGATCCCTACTGTCTGGCTCTGCTTGCCCATGTATGCTGACTTCAGGGTGAAACAACTCAGCCGCCTGCCACAGGGGCCACAGGGGCCGCAGGCGAGGTCATCAGCCTCGCCTCGCAGGTGACCTCTAGCGGTGAGTTTAAGAGCCCTTCGGCACACTAGGGGTCCAGCCCTGTTCCGTTTCCTTGGTTGGATAGATAATATCAAAGGGGAAATACCTCAAATTTGCAAGGAGCCCAAAACTGGATAAGAGTGATGGATACCTAGATAAATCATGACAAAAATAATAGGTTTTATTAGTAATAAAAGACAACCAGAAACACCCATGAGATTGGTTTATGGAAGTCATTGCAAAGAGAAGGATAAGATACCAGAGAGAACCACGGACCATTTCAGCAAAACATTGTCAAGAAGACCTGGGTACAAGCCCCAGGCTTGTGTTAAGTGACTGTGAAGAGTTTTTTGACAAAGTGAGGTTTGGAGAAAAGGCTCTGGAGAGAAGAGGAGGGAGCCAGGGACACAGGCTCAGTAAAGAATCAAAATCTAATCATGGGCTGTGGACTGTCCTCTCTCCCACACCTTACCCCATCAGCCAGAGCTGGACAGTGTCAGGAGGGAAGAGGAAGGTGACCGTTCTCCTAATAGCTCTACTCCAGAAGGAAGTGAGAACAGAGCAAGGTAAAAAGCAGCCCTTACCAGTCCTGCCCAGGACTAGGAGACGCTGGTGGGTTTTGTGGTTTGGGCAATGCTGCTTCTCATTCGTCTGCTCACTCTCAGGCCTTGGCCGTGATCCCTCAGCGTCCCAGTGTAGCCTGGTCTGCTTCTGAGGTTCTGTGAAATTGTCTGTTGGAGTGCCAGGCCAGCCCCGGCTGTCCGGGGGCTGCATTTCTCTTTCCCAGCACTGATAATTACTACCATTTATTCATACAATAAACATTTATTGAGATCCTACAATGTGCTGGGCTCTGTTCTAGGGACCAAGAATAAAGATGATGAACAACATCTCTCCCTGAGGGGTTTGCAATGTGGTCCGGGAGACAGACGATTAACGAGCATGAAATGGTGTCCCCCTGTGGGTGTTCTGCGGGGAAATCAAGCAGGATGGAGCTACCGAGGGACAGGGACTATTTTAGGTAGAATGGCCCAAGGAAGCCTCCCTAAGAGGATGAATTTGAGGACGACCCAAATGACGTAAAGGAAGCAGCTACAAGAATGTTGGGTAGAGTCTTCTCAATAGTGAGGCAAACAAGAGTGGAAGCCCAGAGCGTGGAGTGCACTTGGCACACGGTGAGAAGCAGCAAAGAACTCGTGTGGATGGAGGACAACAAAGGGGCAGGACTGAGGATGCAGGGCTCACCCCAAGTCGTCAGCCAGACCTCAAGGCCACACTCAGGGTCTAGCACACCTGAGCCCTCAGAAAACTGCATCTTGTCACTTATTGTTTCATCACAAATAAAGACTGAATGGGGTAAGGGGGGGAAGCCTGGATTGAACAAAACGCAAATCTGAAAGTAGGAACCAGTCCAGATGGAGACTGGCAGGTTCAGCTCTGAGCTCCACATTTTTTAACAAGCACCATGAAAACCCAGAACTCAGCCCAGGAAGATTCCAGGGGTGTCAGGGAAGAGTCTGGGAAGTCAAGTCATGGGAGAAACTGTCCCTGCACCTGGGGCTGCTAATTTTGAAAAGCAAATGACCTGGATGGTACAAGGTAAGGAACAACCCTAGCCCTGTGCAGGTAGAGAGGACAATGGGCAGGAGACCTCCTGCTCCTGGCTGTGCCTTTGGCTCTCACTACATCTGTTGACTATCAGCAGGACAAATCCCATCTCCATCAACCCCGCTGCATGTCTGCCAACCAGCCATCATGATCTCATTGCTCCTGAACCTGATGTCAGAGAAACTAAGTACCTGCAGAGGATCACATCGGTATAATAAGAAACATTTGTTAAGCCTTTACTCCATGCCTAAGTCTGTCACAAGCACTAGTCAACATGATCTGATTTTCACCACTTTACAAGGTAGATGATTTCACTCTCCCCAGTTTACAGATAAAAAAAACTGAGGCTTAAAGGAGTAGTAATTTACAAATAAGAAGTGGTTCCAGGATTTGAACTAAGGCTGGTGGGCTCCAGACTTCTTGTCCTTAGCCACTACGAAGTATAGCAACCCACGAATGGGGCTTGAGTGTTAAAATCCAGTCCCCAGGACAATTGTGATTCCTCCATGCCCGCACCCCTTGGTGCCAAGTGACACTAGCTGAGGGAGCTCTCTTCTGCCCTCATCTGATTCTTAGAATTCTAGAAAGCTTAATAGCCAAGGAAAGTAGGCATAGAGAGAGAAAGAGAAGAAATTAAGAAGAAAAAGAAGCCTAGTGTGGTTCGTGGTTGCCTAGGGCCTGCCTGGTGGGAAGTGATGCTTCACAAGCCTAAGGTTTCTCTGCAGGATGATGATGGTGTTCCGGAACTAGACAGGGCGATAACTGCATGCCACTGTGAAAGTATAAAACACCTCTGAATTTTATACTTTAAAATGGTCAAAATGGTAAATTTTCTGTTCTTTGTATTTATCAAAATTGTTTAAAGTAGGCCATGAACTGATGTCTAAGCACCCACCATTCCCTGCCAGTCCCCCCTGCCCCGTCCTTCTTCCCTGGTTTCCCTTAGACTGTGCAGGAGAAGCAGCTGGCTTCTTCCTACTTGGCTCCCACACTGTTCAGTAGCCACCGCCACCCTGGGAGTGTGCACAGACGTGGGCTGGACAATGGGCAGGACAGGAGCCCTGGTGTACTTTAAACAATATTTGTTATCTGCTTCTTCACTTAATACACCACAGACATTTTCTTCTCCCTTTCAATAAGATCTTTGATATGTGCACAATGTTCCATTTCTGGATGTATCTTAAAATGCCTGGAAGTTCTGCTTGGTTTACTTTTATAAATGCATCTGAACATTATCATATATGCACTTTGTATGTGATGAGGATGCTTGAGGCCCTTTATAGTGCCCTCAGGGACAGCCATCTCTTTGTTCCCCCCCCCATATCTTTTGCCCCCAATCTCTGCCCAACAAGGATCCCAGGAGCTTCCCTGGCTCACTCCGTCCTGCAGAGCATCCTTACAGTTTGCAAGGCGTCTCATTTCATCAGCCCTAGATCTGCACTGGCACACATATTCAAACTTTCAGAGGGCACTTATTGATCTTAGTTTGCAATTTTAATCATTTATTTAGAAAGCATTTGCAGCCATCAGTCTGGGACTTGGCCATTAAGCCGGGGCATGATGGGCAAGGGGAAAAAAAAAACTCAAAGGAGGAAATTTTATTTAATCAAAGGAGGAAAAGAAAAAAACATTTGCGGGGGGAGGGAAGCGGGTTCCTCCTTGAGCGCCCTGGACTGTTTTTTTCTCTAATGAATTCATCTGAGAATTGCACTTAGCTAGAGTCATTTTTAAAGCCCTTTCTCTTTTACAGAGAAAAGGGTAGGAGGACGTGTGTTTCATGCAATGAGATAGCGCAGAAGGTTTGTGCTTGGTTTTGCTCAGCGCTAATCTCCACATTCAACTCCACGGTGCTGGCTTTCGCTGAGTCAGCGCCGTTCCTTTAAGTGACCTGATTCTGTAATTCCATTATTAATATTAGGAAAATGGCTTTCCTCTACACTATTTTGTGCTATCAATGGAAAACCACAGTTCCAAAATGCATTAGCCGTGCAGGCTCCTGCAGGATTATTTGCATCCATATAAACCGAGTTAATCACCACCCGCTGGAATAATCAGTCACGTGGCGCCGGCCCCTCCCGGAGGCCCCGGTCCCACCGCCGCGGGCGGGATCTCATTCGGGGATCTAACCCGTTCCCCTAAGCGCTGCAGACTTTCCTGCTCGCTATCGCGGCAACATCTTGCCATTTACTCTGCAGTTTTTCCACTCCTGCCCTGACAGTGATGTAAGCCCGGTCCCAGCCCCCTCCTCAGCGGGTCGGAGGTGGCAAACGGCTTGTGTGAAAACCGAGAAGCTTAAGGAGGGAAAGAAACGTTCATTAGGAAAAATAACGAGCCTGGGAATAATAAATGTCAGAACAGCAAAGACGTCGCTTATTTTTCACGGTGTTAAATTGCCTTTGGTATCTTAGGCCTTGAGGTAATATTTTACTGATTTACAATTTTTTGAAACCAAAAACTAAGGCAGAAGGGGATCCAGAGTGGGGAGAGAATGCAGATTAGATGCTGAGGGGGGGGGTTTGATGGGCTCCAACCCAGTCTCTGTCCTTGCCTAAGCGACCCTGGATGGGCAGGGATTTCCCACAGACAGTACTGCTGCCAATCACCAGAAAATCAGAAAGTTGGAGGTCTGGAGAAAGAAAGGAAAGGCGAGGAAATCTTAAAATGCAAATCAGATCACTGTGTGCTCTACTTAATACTGCTGAGGCCCATCCCTGCAGAGAGGAGCCCCCATTTCTGCACAAGGCAGGTGGGCTGAGCCATCAGAACACACACACCCACTACTCTGCTCTCACCCTCCTCATGTGCTGTGTTCTCTCCAGCCACCTTGGCCTGGCCGCCTTCCCTGGGGGCTGTCTGCTCTCCCAGGCCTCCATCTTTCTTCCTGTGCACCTGCCCACCTCTAATGCTCCTCCTACCTCCCTCTAAATGTACCAAGGGCCTCCTTAGCCTCCCACTTTCAGGTGGCATCACTTCCGTTAATGCCCAAAGAAGAGGTGCTTGTACCAATTTCTTAAGCATCCTAGAAATGCTTTATTGTTGTTGTTTGTTATTGTTTGGGGGCTTGGGGGGGTTGTTTTTGTTTTGTTTTGTTTTTTGAGACAAAGTCTCACTCTGTCACCCTTAATAGAGTACTATGGAATCATACCTTACAGCAACCTAAAGCGATCCTCTTTTCTCAGCCTCCTGAGTAGCTGGTACGACAGGTTTCTACCACCATGCTGGGCTAGTTTTTGTTTTGTTTTGTTTTTTCCTATTTTTAGTAGGGAGAGGGTGTTTGTCCTTCTCAGGCTGGTCTGGAACTCCAGAGCTCAGGCCTCGGCCTCCCAGAGTGCTAGGATTACAGGCGTGAGCCCCTGTGCCTGGCCAGGGTCCCTTTTTAACACTCTCCACACTAACAATTGTTCTTCACCTCTAGTGGGTTGAGTGGTGGCTTCCAAAAAGATAAGTCCACATCCTAACTTCGGGAACCTCAGAACGTGACCTGATTTGGAAGAAGAGTATAGACGTCTCTAAAGGTAAGGAACTCGAGATCATCCTGGATTATTCCAGTGGGCCCCAAACTCAATGCAGGGTCCTCATAAGAGACACATACAGAGAGAAGAGAAAAAAGCTATGTGGAATGAGGGGGACAGAGATTGGAGAGCTGCAGCCATCAAGGGAACTCTGGAGCCATCAGAACTCTGAGTTCACCAAGGGAACTCTGGAACCATCAGAACTCTGAGTTCACCAAGGGAACTTTGGAACCATCAGAAGCTAGAAGAGGCAAGAGAGGACTCAGAAGGATCATGGCCCTGCTGACATCTTTATTTGGGACTTCTGGCCTCCAGAACTTTGAGAGAATAAATTTCTGCTTTTTGAGCCTCTAGGTTTGTAGTAACCAACTTAGCAGCCATGGGAAATTAATAAGCCATCTCTCAGAACCCAACACCCACAAGGTCAGAGACTGCATCTGTACACCTCCAACACCCACAGAGCCCCCTGCCCAGGGCCCAGCAATGGTAGAAATCAGTGCACTATAACATGAATGAATGAGTGAATCAATGCACAGAGAGACGAGTGGTAAGGCAACAGTGAAAAAAGAAATGATTTTCTTCATCAGCGGCCTCCAGCCTATACGTATCAAAGTAGATTAATCAAGTACTGTATTGGACAGGCTCTTGTTTGCAAGTGACAGAGACTAACCCAAGATTTGTGTCTAGAGGGCAGAAATGTGGCCAGGCCTCAGAGGACCCAGGGAGGGGAACTGGCAGCAGCATCATGGCTCCACCTCCCATCCCAGTCCTCTCTCCACCCGTCCACCCCAGGCACACACAGAATTGCTCCTTCCTTCCTTCTCTCTGCAACACAAGCTGTTTCTACCTGGGGGGGTCCAGCAAGCCCCCCTCTCCTTTGGGGAACTGCAGCCACTCAAAAAGAGTAACTCTCTTTCTCCACTTCAAGTCTAAATTCTCAGGGAAGAATCTCGGATTGGCCAAAGTTGAGTCACGTGTCCACCTCTTATGAACCAGTGGCAGAGAAGTACACACGGCTGTAAGCAGTGGCCCACCCTTGTTGTTCTTGAAGCAGAAGGACTGAGCAAATATTACAGTAGGCACCCTCTCCAGCTACTCTGAGCCTGTCCTGAATCTCAAACATCTGCGTGACCCATTGTCTCTGGAGGCAGACTTCACTAGTCAGCCTATGCTCAGGCCCACTATGCCCAGCCTTATTGCACTCCCTTTCATTGACTGCAAACCCCATCTGCACAAGCAATGCAGCTGTGTTTCCTGGGATAGCTCCAGAAAGGTAGACCCAGAGCTGCAGCAGCCTCATCAGGGACTGCAGCCCAGCCCCACAGCTGGAAGACAATTTCTTCATGCACAACAGATCGGTGCTAACAGGCCAGCGAGCAGGGCGAGAGGCATGAGAGGACCTGCTGGGAGCCACACCTGCCTGAGACATGGAAGCCCCGGCAGCCTTTGCAAAGTAGCAGGAGTGTAGTGAGTGTCCATCAGTGGGTGCTAGAGGCCCAGGCTCTCACAGGTGTGATTATACCATAGGGAAAAGCCACATTAAAACAGGTATCCACCTTAAGACATTTATCATAATGAAACTACCTTACAACAAATAGATGTCCTCTGGAAAGAATTTCCACGGATAAATAGCTTCCACTAGCTGAAGGGGGGCAGAAATGTCAGAAGGGAAAGGGAAAGTAGCCAGAATAAAGTTCAGTGGCCTCACATGACAGGCAGGGACACGCAAGAGGGTGTAGGGACAAGGTTGTCTCAACATCTTGCCATTAGCTGGTGGGGAAGCCCTGGTTAGAAGGGGGCTCTCCCAGATCCCAGTGGGTGCCATTACTCCTCCTGTCTCCTCAGGCAACCACAGGTGGAACCAAGAGGGGAGTAATCAGAGAGAGTTAAGGAAAAGAAAGGACAAAAACCAAGAGAAAGTCACACAAACTCTTCCAAGCAAATCAGAACGTAGTAATAACAGAATAACAGGGTTGTTCCCTCAGAAGGCAGCCTGGGATACAGTGAGGGTTCAGTGAATAGTATTTAATCAATTGCTAACTGCTGGTGTAGGGCACCATGTGTACAGTGAAGTCTCTCTTGAAAAGACAACAGTCGATTTACAAGGATCTTCCACAGGCTTATTATCTCACTGCTTCTTTCCCAAAACAACCATGTTCTTTTGTACATGAAAACAAAGAGTAACAAACCCTTAAGGGGGGAAAGGCGGGATTTTTAATCCTGATCCCCATACCTTTCTGGACTCCTTGATCACATAGGGAGACTCCACTGGGAGAAGGTTGAGGTCTTTGCCAGGATCTCAGTTGTCACACACAGGTGCTGCTGGGCAGGTGGACAAGGCTCTCCGTGGGACTGAGCACCAAGTCGTCCCCCAGGATGCTGAACCATGGTGACCTTCCCAGAAAAGTTCAGGCAGGTCTGCTCTACTGCAGCTGCGTTAAAACGGGAACAGCCCCCAAGCCTGGAGTCATGGCCTCTGGAGTTGGAGATCAAGTTGAGCTAACAGGTGAGCTATGGCCTCTACGACTAGAGATAAGCTAGACAATGGTCCCTAGAAACTAATACATCTCTTTTTGCCAATTAAACACTAGAGTGGCACTTTCAGTTACCAAATCCACTCGGTGCACACTGATCTCATTGCCTTCCAAAGCAACCTTCCTTTGCTTCTCTTCTGATTAACTTCCCTGGGGGAAACCTCCGTCTACTAGAACATCAGAGAATCAGCTCCTTTCCAAAAACCAAACAGAACACGTGCTAAGCTTTCATGCACAATTGCCACATTTTTGCCTATCAGAGGGTCAAGCTTGCACCAGTCCTGTCTTGTGTTGCACAGAGACTCGGGGCAGGTGGGTCTCATGTGCAATGAATAAGAAGCGGCCGTCACTGTTAAGCCAGGTACTCAGGAAAGAGCCCTCGTGCTCCCATATCCTGCTCCTAAATTCCCAGGCCCCAGGCCTCTTATTCCATCTTTCTAACTAAAGAACTGAAGCTTAAGGAAAGATCTTAACACTGAAAGAGACAGAACTCCCAGGGAGAGAGAAACAACGTGGATGCATTTAGCTGGACCCGGGTGGGGGACAGAGGTTTAACAACCACAGGAGGGGAGCTCACAAAAGAGTGGGGCTGCCCGAGGCTGATAGGAATCCTCTTCCATGCTAAGCAGAGGGGAGGTGATGACTTCTGAGATCCACCACTGGGGTGCTGGGAAGACCACCCACAGGTAAAGACATACACAGGAAAAGTGTATCTCACCTTCTTGCCTCCCACTATAGGAAACCAGAAGATGCTACTGGATGCCACAAAATTCTAGGCCAGGTTCCAGCAGCCACAGCATTTCGGGTCCAGGACTGTCATGCCTTCTTCCTTCCTGGTCACATGCCACAAAGCCTACTGCAGTCTGGAAGAATATTCATCCAGCTCTGCAGTCTGGAAGATTATTCATCAATCCTCCTAATATCTGTGATAATGACAAAAAGAGAATCCAGAGATTTGCTATTGATACTGAGTTTGAGAAAGCTATGTTTAATGACTCTAAACTCCAGCCTTAGAGTCTTGTGTAGAGACTCAGGGACATGACCTCCTCCTCCTCTCCTCTCCCGCTTCAGTGTGCCTCCTGGGGCCGAGGCACCAACTAGTCAACCAGCCTCACCAGTCTCATCCTTAGGTTTCTTCCCAACAGATTGCAAAGCTGAGACCAGTAGGCTGGTCCCTATCTCTGTCCAAGACAGGACCAGAGACAGTAAATTTTCCAAGGACTCTGTTGCCCTTCACTGTTCCTGGGCCTTGGGTGGAATCACCCTGCCCAAATGTTAACTTTTGGGTACCAGAAGTTGAGATACTGGTGCTTTTCTGCCCAGAAGGCACCTGAGCTCCTTACATGTGAAGGCCCCCTCCCTCCTAGAACTCTGAACAGAGAAGCAACATTTGCCAAACCACAAAACAATAGTTCTCAGGAAAATGGAAGAATA
Source organism: Galagoides demidoff (assembly GCA_963574575.1). Classification (NCBI taxonomy): domain Eukaryota; kingdom Metazoa; phylum Chordata; class Mammalia; order Primates; family Galagidae; genus Galagoides; species Galagoides demidoff. The sequence goes on from CAUYQV010182168.1 coordinate 43,505, forward strand.
CTTTCATTCATTGTTCTGTGATCCTTGGATTGATCACAGAAAACAGGATACTAGGCCTGTTTTCTTTTCTGCCAAATGAAAATAATAGATAGTACCTACTGATTATATAAATGAGATGTTTGTAAATTTAAATGAGATGATACGTGTCAAGTTCTGAATATGCCTGTGCCCAGTAAATAAACGTTGCTATCAGGATCATTGTCTACACTTGCATGAATAAGGTCCTTGCAAAGATTTTTCTGGGGGCTGAAGAGTGGAGCACATGGGCTTTCTACCTCAGTCTATTTCCTTTGTAGCTGGAATCTTCTCTCGACTAAAGCCTGTCCTCCTCAGTACATGCACCAATTCATGGTCCCAGCACCCTTGCTATGTAAAGAGCTAATGCAGACTCCAGCAGATTCAGCGGAGTGCTGTCTGGAGGAGAGAGTCTGCATGGGGGAGCACTTACCTCTCTTTCCTCTCCAACCCTCCTCCACACTCACATCAGCTGCTTAAGAAAGAAAATGGACAAGAAGCTGTTGGAAGACAGAAAAAAATATCTCATGTGATGCCCGTTCCATTCTCATTATGTACCAACGCCCAGGAGTGCACAGAAGCCTGTTGGATTAAGTAATGCATTTGCATTATTTTGACATTACCTGACACACGGGGTCTCTGTCTAGTAGTAAAGCTTAACCACACTTTTTTTGCAGTTCAAGTTCTGGCATAGAGACCACTTTGTAAGAGTCCTGGCTCATCTCTGTGGTCATTTAGGACAAAATAGAGCCTTCCCCATTGTCACTTCAGTCTGATCAGGATGGGGAAAGAGAAGGAAATGGGGATTCCAATGAGCTAGTGAGCTTGAATGCAGTTTTATCAACACAAAGTCATTAGCAGATGTGAAAGTGACTGATATAATATTGCAGGAAGAGTTTATATCTGCAGGATTCCTTGATGGGAGGGCCATTCAAACGTCTGTCCTCCCCCACACACCCCTCTCCTCCTCGACACCCACTTCAGTATTTGCTTTGTTTTTCTTCTATGATGCAGAGACAAGAGTCATCATTCATTCTAACCAGCTTCTGTTTGGCCCCTATGATGCGCCTGGAATATGCCAACTACTCTCCACAACAGGAGTCTTACATCAACAAATGGGAACATGGTGGACCTGTACCTGGGGCTCCGCATGGGAAGGACTTTAGTGTGGACATAAAGTATTAGGGGACCACAGGGGAGAGGGCTGTTAAGTTGGGGGCTCAGAGGAGGCATCCCAGAGAACGCATTGCAGAGGAGCCTTTAGGGGTTCACCAGGGACAGGGGGGCCCTGTCTGTGCAGGAAGGAATAGAGATTCAAAGGAGGGAAAGTGCCAGTGTTTTCATAAATGGCAATCCCAACGATAAATCTAAAAGGAAAATTAGCTGTGTTTTGTATTAAGAAAGTTATTCATCACAAGTAACAGAAGGACATAATCACAGTGAACAGCTTAAACCATGAAGCCAATTATTGTTTATGTAATAAAATCTGAGGCTCCATGGTTTCTAGGAGGTTCCAGGGTGCAGTCTTCAGATTAACTATGTCTTCAGATGCTCAGACTCTGATCATCCTGTTCTTCCACCATCCGCAGAGGGTAGGCTTTCTGCCCTTGCGAGGATGCTACCTTGCAAGGTGCCATCTGACTTTTAACTTACATTTGCCTTGCTTGTCACCTCATGGTTGCAAGATAACTGCCACAACTGCAGACATCACGTCTTCATCCTAGTGTCCCAAGAAGGGGGAAGAGGTGTGGCCAACAGGAGTCTTACATCGACAAAACAAAATTCTAGAACCATGCCCTCCTTCATCAACTGACTTCCTCTTAGGTCTAAAAACAGGTTATTGTCCACTCTTTATATGGAAGAAAGAAGGAAAAAGTGAGTATCTGGCAAAGGGAAATGGAAACACCGTGACCAGATTGACTCAATCTGATTTGTCCCTGAAGAAGGATAAGTGGTCGGGTCAGTAACCAATGGAGCTGCAACTGTCAAATCTGTTATGCTGGTTTCAGGCACACGAGGCAGCACAGGGGATAATGTAACAAATGCCACAGGACTCTTCACCCAGCTCAGAGAACACTTTATTGCCCCCCATACAGGACCTTCCTAGATTTCACCGCCACGACCACCCCTTCCCCCACTTCTTCATCCTGGGAAGAAACTCTGCCCTGATTTGAGAAGTTCATCGTTTTTTTTTCCTCCCTCTGTCTCTAATCTGCTATCTCCCCTTCCATCTACCTGTCTATGCATGTGTGCACACACACAGAATCTAGTCAACTTACAGAATTTTTGCATCCATTGAACTTATGTGTGGATGTCACACTACAGATATCCATTTGCAAATTGCTTCTTTCAGTCCATACTAGGTTTCTGGCATTAGCCTTATGGATCCATGTGGCTCTAGCTCATTCCTTCTCACTGCTGTATGGCATTCCATTATAGAAATAGCCTAATTCACTTCTCCTCTGGATGGACATTAGAAAGTTTCCAGTAGTTTAGTGTTGCCAACAATACTTCTGCAATTTTTTTCTTTTTTTGAGACACAATCTCACCTTGTTGCCCAGGCTAGAGGGCCATGGTGTCATCATAACTCAAAGCAGCCTCAAACTCCTGGGCTCAAAGGATCCTCCTGCCTCAGCCTCCCAAGTATCTGGGACTACAGCATCTGCCATGGCACCCAGCTAATTTTTCTATTTTTATTAGAGACAGTGTCTCACATCTGATTTTCCTTGTAATTTGCTTCTCTTATTACTCAGAAGGTTAAACACCTTTTCTTGTGTTTATTAGTGACTGACGTCTCCACTTCTTTAGTAAATTCTCTCTTAACCATTTTGCCTGTCTTGACTAACCTCTTTGTCTTTTCCTTACTGAGCTAGAGAAGTTCTTTTTGTATTCTAGGCATTCGTTCTTTATTTCTTCTTAACTGTGAGTTATCTTTTTATTTTCTTAAAAATGACTTTTGACGAATAGTTTGTTTTCATGCAAATCAAATTTTACAACTTTTGCTATGGTTGGTGAGTTTGGAATATTAAAAAATTTTAATTTGGGGTATGAAGTTCATACAGAAAGTTTTATTTTCTTAGAAATATTTTTAGATTTTCTTTTCTTTTTTTTATTAATTGATTTCTGTGTACATTGATGCAAACATGGGGTACATTGTGCTGTTTCATATACAATTTGAAACACCTTCATCAAGCTGGTTGACATAACTTTCATATCATTTGTTTAATCATTGTATCAACACATTTATATTCTAGTTCTAGAAAAGTTCACTTGTACCCTCGTTAGGCTTGTTGACCTTCTGAAGAGCCAAAGAGCAATAACATCTGCCTGTTATGAGGGTGTTTTGAGAAACTTAGCCAACTTTTAGTGGGAAAAGGCATCACTAGAGCATCTTTCTCCACCAAGATAATGCTCCTGCTCACTTCTCTCATCAAACAAGAGAAATTTTTATAAGAGTTTTGATGGAAAATTATCAGGCTTCCAACTTACAGTCCTAATTTGGGCTACTTCTCACTTCTTTCTGTTTGTTAATCTTAAAAAAACCTTTAAAGATCACCCATTTTCCTTCAGTTAATAATGTAAAAAGACTGCAAATACTTGATTAAAATCCTAGGACCTTCTGGTTTTAGGGGTGAGCTAAAGGCTTGTATCATTTACAAAAGTGCCTTGAAGTTGATGGAGCTCATGTTGAGAAATAAAGTTTGTAGTTTTAACCTTTAAATTCTACTTTCCACGAACTTGTTGAAATCTCATATACCTCTTTTTGGTGTTGCCATGTGTCTCCAAATCACCACACTTTGACCTTCTACAAAACTATAAGTTTCTTGAAGACAAAAATTGTCATTCATTTATCACCACACTAGTGAAAGCTTAGGAAGGGAGGGAAGGAGAGAGCTTTTCCACTGATGGTGAGTTTGGGACAATAAAATATAGAGAAGATGGTGCAGCTCCCCAAATTGAAGGACAACTAAAGGAAAGATTAACTTGTCAGGAATGTTTTAAAATATCAGAGGAAAGAATATAATTACAATAGGGACAACAGAAGGATGAAGCAAGAGGGGATAGAATAGACTTCTTTAGTATTTGGGCCCCATAACAAGGAAACAGCCAACAGTAGATGAAATCAGATTCTCCAATTATATTGACGTTTCTAGGATTTTTATTCTGATTACTAAAATGATTCTTACAGCACATGCTGGACTTCATCTTTGTATAGTACACATATTCTGTAGACATTAAAATATATATTGAAATAATTGGGCAAATACACAACTTGTTGGACTTTTGTCCATGAAAGATATCAAATCGAAAGGAAAATCAAATTCATGTATAAGAGGATTTGCTGAATGTTCATCTCTACCTGGCCCAGGGCTGTGCCAATGTAGGGCTGTAGAAAAGTAATCCCATGTCTGTTAGGTGGCTTGCATAAAATCACCACGTATCATTTTCATAAGGCCCCAATTCACTCTCACCAAGTAATTCTAGAGTTAGGAACCTTTCCAAAGAATTCCTGCAGAGCTATACTGGGATAAAATGTGGCCCATTGTGAATATAAAATGGCAGTTTTATTTAAACATTTGTACCTCCTTGAGTCTTTTCTGGCTGACTCTAATATTGCTTCTTGTCTATGTACTTTGGACACATTTTCACCTCCCGCTAGATGGGTTTTATTGTTTAATTGTCTTTCCCTTACCAGCTCCCCATTCTAGTGAGTTCTGTGTTGGAATAACTTTTCCTCAATGGTCTGTTGATGAGTTTCACATGAAAGTTGGCAGTAATAATCTCCAACACATGTCCCTAAATTGGCCACATTGACTGAGCCACTTAATCTTCCCATACCACCATTTTTCCAGCTATAAAATTCAGCTGATAAGTCTTCACACTTCAAGATTTTCAATGGCCAAGCCTTCTGCTGCATAACCTTCTACCATTTCTTTATCCAGAGTAAGTGATGACTTTCAAAGGGCAAGTTAAGAAGGCTGTCTTCAATTATTGTTTTACCTAAGTTGCTTCTCTGGCAAACATAGTCCAAAAAAAAAAGGCATGTGACCTGCAAAATCTTTAGTAGATTTTTTTGCAAAGTAATTCTGACTGTGAATCTGAATCAGCTATGCATGGCCAAATAATCTTATTATCAGACCTAGCCATCAGAATAAGTCTGTGCCTATCCAATAATAGATGATAATTTAGTTTTCTAAAAAATTTTATTTTCCTATTGACATATAAAAATTTACATATTTATGGCATACATGGTAATATTTTGATATATACAATGTATAGTGATCAGATCAAGGGAATTAGCATATTCATCATCTCAGACATCTACCATTTCTTTGTGTTGGGAACATTCAATATCCTCTCTTCTAGCTATTTGAAAATATATATTATTGTTGTTAACTATAGTCATCCACAGTGGCATAGACCATTAGAACTTATTCTTCCCATATAGCTGTAATTTTGTATCCTTTAACAAATCTCTCAGTACCCCTCCCTTCCGCCATACTTCTTAGCTATTCATATCCTCTGTTCTACTTCTTACCTCTCTGAGATCAACATTTTTTAGCTTCCATATGTGAATGAGAGCATGCAGTGTTTAACTTTCAGTGTTTCAATTATTTTATTTAAAGTCCTCCAGTTCCATCCATGTTGCCATGAATGACAGGAGTTCATTTGTTTTTACGGCTGAAGGTATTCCATGGTGTGTAATACCACATTTTCTTTTTCCATTCATCTGTTCTTAAACACCTAGGTTGATTCCATGCCTTGACTATTATGACTAGTGTTGTAATAAACATGAGAGTATACTATCTCCTTGATATACTGATATCCTTTCTTTTGGATAAATGTCCTGCAGTGGGATTGCTAGACCTCGTGGTATTTATTTGTAGTTTGAGGAGGATCCTCCATACTGTTCTCTATAGTGTCTGTACTGGTTTTCATTCCCACCAACGTGTACGCATTTCCTTTTGTCCACATCTTCACTGCATGTGTTATTTTTTGTTTTTCTGATAATAGCCACCCTAACTAGGGTGAGATGATACCTCACTGTGGTTTTGATTTGCATTTCCCTGATTATTAGTCATGTGGAGCATTTTTTCATATACCTGTTGACCATTTGTATGTCTTCTTTTGAGAAATATCTATTCAGATCATTGGTCCTTTTTTCTTTAGACAGAGCCTCAAGTTATCACTCTGGATAGAGTGCTGTAGCATCACAGCTCACAGAAACCTCCAACTCCTGGGCTTAAGTAATTCTCTTGCCTCATCCTCCCAAGTAGCTGGGACGACAGGCACCCACCACAATGCCCAGCCATTTTTTGGTTGTAGTTGTCATTGTTGTTTGGCAGGCCTGGGTTGGAACCTACCAGCTCTGGTATATGTGGCTGGTGCCTTAGCTGCTTGAGCTATAGGCGTCGAACCATTGGTCCATTTTTTAATTGAATCATTTTTGATTGCCTTTTTTTTTTCTCTTTGTTGAGTTGTTTGAGTTTCTCATATATTCTTCTGGACATTAATCTCCTGTTTAATTGTTTTTCTAAGACTATTCAAGTGCAGTAGTGAGAAGGGGAGGAGAGTAGAACAAGGAGTTCTATCTGTAACTAATTTTTGATTAGAGGAAAAAATATATTAATGTATGCAGCTAACATATAATTATTGGGTATGAATTATGTGACAGGTATGGTGCAGATGCTGATGCTGGTTTTCTCCTCAGTGCTGGGAATGAGCTAACCAGAGGCCTGCGATTTAGGGCTATGAGCAAAGTGGTTTCTATGGCCCTGCATGTTGACAAAGGAGCCTGTAGGTAATAGTGTCTCTACACTATTTGTTGACAAAGGAACCTGTAGGTAATAGTGTCTCTTACACTCTTAGTGTCTTGTGTCACTCTCTGGTACTGACTTAGTAAGGTCATGGCTTTATCCCTTTTCTCCACCAGCCCCCTCCCCCTGGGAGTGAATGGTATCCATGGTAGGCACATCATCAGGTATATCATTCTAGATCAGCAAACTTCTGAGAACATATCCTAAACATTCCGTGTAAGAAATTTGGCAACCTTTCCTTCCCTTTGCCACAAAATGATGTCCTGAAACAGAAATCTATGTTTGCTGGCTGCATTATATCCACTCTCCCCCTGCTCTAGTTCATCTTCACTCACTGTGAGATCTGATCATACTGCTTTACTGCTCACAGTGTCTTGTGGGCTCCCAGAGGTTCATCATAATCAAGTTCAAAAACTTCAGACAGTTCAGTTTGACTGAGACCATTTTCTACCTCTTGAAAGTGTACTATATAGGGAAATAACTGACCTTTACAAAAAACCTACAATTTTCTGGGCATGGTGCTAATGCTTTCCATGTGTTAACTTACCTCATTCTTACAACAACACTGTGAGATTGATACAATTATTAGAAGAATTTACAGATGACCAATATAAAGACAAAAGAGGTTTAGTAACTGATTCAAAGTCAGTGGTTTCAGAGTAAAACTTGAAATCAAGCCTGGATCTGCCTGATTCATCAAAACCTTTCCTCACCTGCTGTTTCTCACAACTTCCTTGGCAGGCCCATCTAACCATTGCTCTCTCTCATATCCTATCTTATCAGGATGGCCCAGTGCACTTGTGGTCATCTTCTGAAATAGTATCTTTTTATGTTGTCTGATAGTCTTCAGTGTGCACAGCAACCTCCAGACCAAATGGAGGCCAAAATCATGAGGAACACAACTACAATTCAGCAGCAAAAAACCTATGTTGCCAAAGACACCAACAGCTTTACTCACACACTGGTGACAAGAGGGAGGGATGGCCTTGTGTCCTGTTGACAAAAAAGACCTCTTGCTGAGAGAATGGGAACCAAAGACCCCATACTTGGCAAGGGAAAGCACCCCCAGAAAAAGAGGAAAATTAAAAAGTAAGCTGAGTGAATTGGAACAAGGAAAATTCAGCTAGTTTACATTTAAGCTAGCCATTGCTAGAAAGCTTCCTACCTTTTCTGAAATTCTAGCTTGTTGGGGATACAGTTTAAAAACACTGCTGCTAGGTCTGTGAGCACTCTGAGGAAAAATGGTCATAGAAGAGACTATGGCAAAGACCTAGAAAGATACATTAACTGGGTCATTTCCTGTCTAGTAAGCAGGCAAAGCAGATACCCATTGTGAAGATTTGCATTTGGCTGGGGGAGAGACCAAGGGAATTGCTTGAACCCTAAGATATAGGCAGAAGGGCTTACATCCCTAATCGCAGAGGAAAATCCTCTGTGGTGGTGAGGAGAGGAAAATGCTTCTCTGCCACCAATTTCTCAGAGAAGATTAACACCAGTGGTGTTTTACTCCACAG
>CAUYQV010182169.1:0-15396 GCA_963574575.1 Galagoides demidoff
TCTTTTTTTTTTTTTTGAGACAGAGCCTCAAGCTATTCCCCCTGGGTAGAGTGCCATAGCATCACAGCTCATAGCAACCTCCAACTCCTGGACTCAAGCGAGTCTCCTGCCTCCGCCTCCCAAGTAGCTGGGACCACAGGCATCCGCCACAACGCCTGGCCATTTTTTTTTTTTGGTTGCAGCCATCATTGTTGTTTGGCGGGCCTGGGCTGGGGATTCGAACCCGCCACCTTAGGTGTACGTGGCTGGCACCTTAGCTGATTGAGCCACAGGCGCCGAGCCTCCCTAAAAATTCTTTAAAGCTCTACCATGTTGGATACTCAATGTCACCTCAGTGGTGAAAACAGGTTCATTTATACCTCAGGGCATATGGCTGCTTTGGTTAAGTTCCAAGGGCCTTAGTCTGTTTATTTGTTGGAATTTTGCTAGCTTAATTATTAAATGACATACAAGACAAATGAATACAATCTCTGGGTAAATTTACAAATTTAGTGACATTTCTCTCCATTAAGTTTTGACCTTAATAAGACAGCAGGGACCTTCATATAATAAAGTAGTTCATGAATTTTCTTCCTAGCCAGAAGAACACCAGAAACATTTTCTGTTAAAACCAAAATGAGTTGTAAACATCTATATGGAGTTTCTAGAAAGCAATTAATTTTGCCAGTGGGAGTTGAAACAAGGACACTTCTGCTATGGTCTGAGAGCTTGAATTCTGTTCCAAAATAGATGAGACTGAGTCTTGGCCTCTGACTTTTTGCTTCTTCAGTTGTTAGTGTGTTTTTGAGTCACCTGTGTCTGAAGAATAGTGATCTATTGAGGATCTAGAAGTATTCATCCAGACTACACAAGGACCTGAACAGTTAGATCTTCTTATCAGATGGCCCTCTTTTACAGGAAGCCAGTGCTTAGTGAGGCAGAATAGCTGGGCCAGGGCCACTCTACAAGTTAGCAGTAGAATCTTGCTCTCTTGCCTGTGCCTTACTGGTTACCACATGACTATCCTGAAGATTTGTTAGTATTATCTCCTTTCTTGCCTTGGGTGAAGTCTCTTAAATGAGGGGTGCCTCAGGTTTCCCTTTTATAAAGATAGGGTAAATGACATTAGTTTATTCACTTATTCAGCAAAAATAGTATAGGCAGTAAAAAGACCCAAGAAAAATAAGATGTAGTTAGTACCTAGAGATATGCACCTTTTCTATTAAAAGGTATGAAAAGTTACAATTTAGTTTGTGCTATTGTAGACTAGAACAAAGTACTATGGGAGAACTGTATTTTTAAAGGTGACATTGCCAGAATCATTTGAGCCCATTGAACAAATGTGTAGGGGGAGCACATGTATGGTGTATACCCTTAAAACTTTTCTACTAAATCATCATCTATTTCTGTAGGTGGGGTCCCTACCATTGTAGGAACAATTAGACCATTCAAAGAATTGGTAGGGTTGTCTAGACCCTTCTCAGTATCTTCATCTTCTTTTCTCTATGTCTTTCCTATTTCTGTCACTCCTATGTAAAGCCCTCTCTGCCCATGTGTCCACATCAGGTTTATTTTTCAAGGCTCTGCTTAAGGGGCCAATGGATTTGCATTTAGGTTGTCTGTAGAGGATCTGAAATGCATGTGGGAAATTAAATTTTTAAGTTAATCTAACCTTTAGTCTAAAAGCAGTTGTCAGGCACTGGCCATTACTCAGGGGTTTGCTGTATGATGGGTCACCTTCATTGAGGAACATCTGCAGAAAGGGACTGACACATGGCGGTAACTTGGCTGGACTGAGGCACACAGGTGTGTGAGCTGTTCTTTAATCATAGATTTGAATTTCCTCTTTCAGAGGATTCACTTTGGTTATGAGAAATGAACCCCAGTTGTCTTTCTATGGGGGAGATTTTTATTTTTTAAAAATGTTAATTAAGCCATAAAACATTCAGCCATCTCGTTTTTAGGGCCGAAATTTGGGCACTTTTTCCTGATTTAGCTCTGCCTTTATAATAAAATTCCCCCAATATTAGAGAAACCTCCATATGTCCTAATTAAGTGGCCAAATCTTGGCTTCTGTGGATTTATTCTGTAATGCAGACAGTAATGGTTCATAATGACTCTGAAAGACTGTTTAGCCAATCTTGCCAAAACTAAAATTGCTTTTCATTTTTAATATCCCCAACTGTTCTCGCCCTGTTGGGGATAGTAAATGTATTTGCATTTGTGTGGGACCTCATATGCAACTCAGTGGAAAACATGGCACTTCTCTCTGTGAATTTTATAAACCCTATGTAGCCAGGCTATGCATATCAAAAGCATATCTGCACGTACTTGCCAGAGAACTTGTGTTTCTTGCAGGCCTTTCTCTTGCTTCCCAGAATTTTTCTGTAGGAAATTGGTGAAATACTTCTGTCCCTCACACCTTTATTTGGGAGCAGAATTCATACCGGGCCTTTGGTTCCTTTTAGACTAGGATTAACACCTACAGACCGAGAACCACCCCTCCCCAGCAGGAAGTGTATAAAGGGCACACAGCCAGTACTAGCCTGACTATTCACTAGTCCTGTTTGCTAGTGTTAAGACTGAATAATGCTTGGACCTGGAATATAAGTATTTTGCCATCCTGTACTGTTTTGTAGCATCTTTTCCAGTTGATGTCACTGCCTGTCTTTCTCCACTTAAAGCATCTTCTGCACTTTTCTTAGCCTGTTGGACACATAGTCCTGATTCCTTCTTGCCAGCTCTGTTTCACTTTTGTTCATACCTTGTTGAACTCTTTTGAAGATAGAAGGGATGTTCTGACTATCTGGGAATGAGATGGGTAATGAATGCAGTAAGGACCCTGAGAAAGTGAAGAGACATCATATCCAGAGCCCAGAAGGTAGAGGTGAAAAGAATAGAGACTTGTTTTTGATTCTAACAATAGGGGAGGAGATAAAGTTGAAGAGACATACAAGGTAAGTCAGTTTTGGTGACTAGAAGTCAAGTGAGTTCTATTTTGCAAAGTAAGTTGCAAATAAGGTCAATCAGCTGAGGGCAAAAGGGAAAATATAAGAATAAAGCCTGGACGGGCTGGCATCATGGCTGGCACCTGTAATCCTAGCACTCTGGGAGGCTTAGGCAGGAGGATCCTTTGAGCTCAGGAGTTCAAGACCAGCCTAAGAAAGAGTGGAGTCCCTGTTACCACTAAAGATAGAAAATTTAGCCAGGCATTGTGGTGGGTATCTGTAGTCCCAGCTACTCAGGAGGCTGAGGTAGGAGGATTGCTTGAACCTCAGAGTTTGAAGTTTCTGTGAGCTAGACTAATCAGAGTACTCTAGCCTGTGGCAACAAAGTGAGACCCTGTCTCTAAATTAATTAATTAATTAATAAAGTTTGGGAAAGTGGCTCAAATTTGGATTACACTCTGCTTACACAGTCACTTTCTCCAGACTAATTGTCAGCAGTGGCTAGACCAGCTACCCTGAAATGATTCTTCACACAGTTACTATTCTAAAGATCTTGAAGCAGGTCTCTACAGGTCACAATAATATCCTACAACAATATGGGTTGGTACCAGGATCAGTGGGGGTCTCTGTGTCACCCAACAATCCACTAACGTGTTTTGGTCTTCTCCTTCTTCCATTGCATACTACCTCCACTTTCAAAAAGTATGTTGAGTGGTAATACTTGGGCTAGAAAATCTGCAGTGAGATGATTCCTTTGCTTGGAACCCGTGGCAGGGACCTATCTTATGTGACCATCACCTAATCTTTAGTGCTAATTGGCAAAAAGGCTTGAGTCTTTCTGTACTTCCTGGAGCTTCAGAGAAGATAATCTTAAGCTGCATGTGGAGAAAATCCTCTATTTTCTTGAGTTAAATCAACTAAGATGCAAAGCAGAAAATATAATTTCTCTCTAAGGTCTAGATTCCCTTGCTCTATAGAGTGTGTGTGTGTGTATTTTCTTTTGTATTCCTATGAGTTCCATTAGCTGAACTAGAATCTTCTGTCATAACAGTACATGGCCATGGTCTATGTGAAATAAATGGACATAAGACTAAGGAAGACTTTAAGATAAAAAAGTGGGTGGACTTTGGGACCAGTGGACTTGTGATGGGTCGAATGCAGGCATCCTCAAACTACGGCCTGTGGGCCACATGCAGCCCGCCTAGGACATTTATCCGGCCCGTTGGGTGTTTTTGACGCCGATGCCTGTCCTGCTTAGCAGCCGACTCATCCCAGGGCCTGCAGTCCAGCCCTCCAACGGTCTGAGGGACAGTGAACTGGTCCCCTGTTTAAAAAGTTTGAGGACCCCTGGTCTAAGGGGTGGCCTAGCATCAGAACCAATGGCATGAGTAGCACTCAGGTGGGCCACATCAGATGAAATCTACTTTGCAGAATAAGGGAATACCATTGAGGTAAAGCATTTGAAGGACAGGCATATAGATATGCCTGAGAAATAATGAGAAATTACTGCATTATGGGCATTATTCTTAGTATTCAAGATAAATACATTTAACCTTCATAATAGCCCTGTGAAGTAGGTACTGTGTGTATCCGCTAAGGAGCAGGGAGTTTAAGCTGCCCACAGTTACAGAGGTAATTAACGACAGAGCTAGATTTCAAACCCAAATATTTAACTGTGATAACGATGAAGAAACTGTCATCTTTATTCTTAATATAGAGAGAGGTGAAGTAAATTGCCCACGGTTAAATAGCTAGTAGAACTAATTTGTTCAAGAACCCAGGTATTTTATGTGTAAGTTATTTTTGTTGTTGTTGTTACTATATATTTGGTCCTAAAAGTATTACCAGGTTTGGTTTCACTTGGCAGCTTATTATAAATTCAGGACACTTCTCAGACTTGGTAAGTCTAGATCTATGTGCAGTGATTATATGTACAATAGAGTTTGAGAAGCAATGGGATATATTTCTTTGCCACTAGTCTAGAGAATAGAAAGGTGCAAGTACTATTAGCTAAAGGGAAAATATATCCCAATTATCCATCTAAGATGGGGAAAGGATGGAAACAGAGGGGGGAGGTTGATTGAGAACAGTGATTTTTTTTTTTTAAAGAGACAGAGTCTCACTTTATCACACTTGGTAGAGTGCTGTGGCGTCACAGCTCACAGCAACCTCCAACTCCTGGGCTTAGGTGATTCTCTTGCCTCAGCCTCCCTAATGGCTGGGACTACAGGTGCACGCCACAATGCCCAGCTACTTTTTGTTGTAATTTGGACAGGGCCAGGTTCAAACCTGCCACCCTCTGTATATGGGGCTGGCGCCCTACTCATTGAGCCACAGGTGTCACCCAGAGAACAAAGATTTTCAACTGGTGTGTCTTGTGAGGATCTTAAGTGTACTGCAGAAATGTTTAAAGATTATTCATTAAATTATTTGTGAAAGAAGTTCAAAGTATTCTTTTTTTTTCACCTTTTTGGATCAACATAATTTAAATGTGCCACAGAAGTTTAAGTGTGTCGGGAGATAAAAAAGTTATGCACTGATAGAGAAGGAAAAACAGGGATTTCAACAGTTGGCCAGCCAGCCCTGGAGAGGTTAAAGTTCAGATGTAAGGACATGGGACTCTAGAGGAATGGAAGTTCTAGATGGTAACTTCATCTCAGACCCTGAGGAACTGAGGTATATAGGCAGGTAGGGCCAGCAGCTATGTCTCCTAGAGCCCTAATTATTATTATTATTATTATTTTTTTTTTTTTTTGCTGACAGAGCTTGTTCTGATATGGCTCTTTTTCTGTGGTTCTAACAGGGAGGGTCAAAGGATAGATTTGGCCCACTCTGTAGTTGAAATCTAAGCTTCTTTCTTCTGTGGGATCAAAGATTTCACTACTTTAAGGAAGATTGATGGATCTGGATTTATAAAATAGTGAAATTTTTAAGTGTGGAAATCTAGATTTACAGACCCCGTAGCCAAATTATTTGTTGTATTAGAGGGCATGCCGTATGTTCCCTTTCAATATGAGCTTCCATAATATATTTAAGATAGAATTCAATTTTCAACACTGTTAAAAACAACCTAGTTGCAACATATATGATGTAAGTGAGATGCCACTGTGTGGCATAGAATCATTTGCCTTAGCAACTATGTGAGATGATCAGAATGTTTCTTGAATTAAGGATAAATAAGATTTTGGTATATGCCACCCTTTAAAAGACCAAAGTGGTACTTTCTGGAGCACTCAGTACTTTTGACTTTAGGCCTCCTTTTAATTCTGTTTTATAGTTTTTATTCTTTAAGGTCCATTGAATTGAACTGAGATTTATTGTAATTTGAAGAAGGAAACGATGAAGAAGGCAGTTTTATTATTTTGTGGAAGGTTTTCTAAGCAATGATTCACCAAACACATTATGTGAATTTCCTCTGTGGCTTCATATGTGCATCCACTCATCTACCCACTCATTCATCCATTCAGCCAATATTTTCAGTAGTACCTGGGTTAGGGTTGAGAATGTGACAGTGGACAAGATAGATACACTTTCTGCTCTTTTGCAGCTCATAGTCTTGTGTGAAAATGTACCCAGGTTAACTAGGTGGTTCTCAGCAAATTGTCATTAACAGCTAGGATGATTGAACTGTAGGGTTCATGGGATCATGGAGACGTCTGTGACACAAAGGAGCTGCAATACATAGTCAAAAATCATATTAGCTATTTATGCATAAGAAATTACTCTAAAATTAGTGTTTTAAACAATACATATTTGTAATTTCACAGTTTCTTTGGGTCAGGCACCTGGTCATGATTTAACCAGGTCCTTTCCTTCAGGGGTTCTCATTGGTTACAATCCACCTATTGACCAGGGATGTAAATCATCTCAAAGCTTATGATCCTCTTCTAAGCTCACTCAAACGATTGTTGGCGAGATTCAGTTTCTTATGTGTTGGTGGATTGTGGGCATCAGTTCCTTCCTGGCTGTTGGCCAGAGGCCATCCTCAGTTACTACGGGGGCCATTCCATAGGGCAGTTTACAGTAGGACAGCTGGCTTCATTAAGGTGGGAAAGTGAAGGACAGTGTCACCAAGACAAAAATCACTCATTTGTAAACTAATCTCAGACATGACATCTCATCAGTTTTGCCTTATATTATTCCTTAGAAATAAGTTACTAGGTCCAGCTGAACCTGAAGACAGTACTTCACATCAAAAGAAAGGAGAAAAGGATTATATAAGGATATAACTTAATTATCAGGAGGCAGGAATCATAGGGGTCCATTTCAGTAGCTGGCTGCCACCAGATTATTCTCCTGTGCAGAGATGTGGGTGGCAGCTCCTTAATGGCTCAAATGGTTTGGGTGCACTATTCTTGGTCACATTTTCACTCAAACTCAAAATTTGTCACCAGGCTCCCCTGCCTTCAGTCCATGGTATGTAGGCATAGGATTATCTGGATTGGCAAGAAAACTAGTTATTAACTCCCATCTCTTTTCCATCATCTCAATCATAATGGTTGGGAGAGTCAGGAAGAGGCTTTCAGAAAACAAGGATAGTTGAACAAGTACCCATTTAATGGCACCTTTCATTGTATCTCTAAGGTTTCTAGTGGGCCTGTTCTGTCAGATACTTGTTAATTAGATTCTTTTGGTTGCAACAGCTCATTCAAGATACCTTTTCTTTCTATCTTTTTTTTTTTTTGGAGATAGTGCTGTGGCGTCATAGCTCACAGCAATCTCATATTCTTGGGCTCAAGTGATCTGCCTGCCTCAGCCTCAAGAGTAGGTGGGATTATAGGTGCCTGCCACAGCACTGGATATTTTAAATTTATTTTTATTCATTTATTTAATTAATTTTGAGATAGCGTCTTACTATGTTGCCCGTCGTAGAGTGCTGTGGCGTCTTAGCTCGCAGCAACCTCAAACTCCTGGGCTCAAGGGATTCTCTTGTCTTAGCCTCTCATGTAGCTGGGACTACAGGCCCCCACCACAATGCCTAGATATTTTTAGAGACGAGGTCTTGCTCTTGCTCAGGCTGGTCTCAAATTCCTGAGCTCAAACAATCCATCTTCCTTGGCCTCCCAGAGTGCTAAGACTACAGGTGTGAGCCACCACGCCCAGCCTTATTAGGCTTCCAGTAATAAAGGTATTTGTAGGTTAGGATTCAGAAAAAGCTAAGGGCTATAGTACTATAAAGGCCCTACTCTAAATAGAATGGCTTAAAATTGAGATCCATGGTCTCTTTTGTCCACGTTCGTCCTCCCTCTCCCTTCTTTACCCCTCCCCTCCCTTGCTCTCATCTCTCTCTCATCACTATATAGCTGGTCTAGGCTGGTAGGGCAGTTGTGCTCCATGTGGTAGTCCAAAGATCCAGGTACCTTCCATCGTTCTACCATCACCTAGAGCACAAGTTGATAATATCATCTGGCCTGCTTTCTGCTTTTGTAAATCTTACTGGAATACAACTAGGGCCATTTGTTTACATATTATCTATGTCTACTTTAGCACTACAACAGCAGAACTGAGTAATTTTGATAGAGACTTTACCATCTGACCATTTACAGAAGAAGTTGGCCAGCCCCTACTCCGGGTCATGGTCCTTGTGTTGCATTGTTGTTGCCATGTTTTCCAGATTGCGGGAAGAGGAATAGTAAGAGATCAGTGTAAAGGATCAGTGTAAAGGAAATAAATTTCAAAAAAGTGATGAGGAAGTTGTACACATCACTTGTGCTCTCAAGCCAATGATGAAAACTTAGTCATGTGGCCATCCCTGCCTGTAAGGGTGGCTGGGAAATGTAGTCCCTTATGGAGTGGCTTTGTGTTCAGATAGTATTGGTAGCAAGAGGATAATGGATATTGATGTGCCAGTATTATCCCCATTTTTCAATTAAATAATTGAAACCACAGAGAGGTAAATTTACTTCTTTAAGGCCATAGTGTTAGTAAGTACTTTTTTAAAAAATTGAGACAGTCTCACTTTGTCACCCTGTGTAGAGTGCTGTTACATCATAGCTCACAGCAACCTCAAACTTTTTTTTTTTTGCAGTTTTTGACTGGGGCTGGGTTTGAACCACCACCTCCAGCATATGGGGCCAGTGCCTTACTCCTTTGAACCACAGGCACCACCTCCAGCAGCCTCAAACTCTTGGGCTCAAGCTATTCTCTTGCCTCAGCCTCCCTGGTAGCTGGGACTACATGCACCTGCTACAAGACCCGGCTATTTTTTGTTGTTGTTGTTTAGCAGGCCTGGGCTGAGTTCCAATCCACCAGCCTCAGAGCATGTGGCTGGCGCCCTAACCACTGACCTATGGGTGCCCCCATAAGCATTATTTTTTGACATCAGAAAATATGGTGGAATCAGGCTACTGGGAGAATGAAAGCAGTAGTAGAGTTGGCCTTACGGAGGTGGGAAAACAGGGAACTAACTATTCACAATGCTAGGCAGCTCCAGAGACCTAAACATCAGTATAGGCGATTTTAAGATCTTTCTTTCTCTCTTCCAAAACCTAACTTTCTAATCTTCTACTTGATATAGCTTTTGTCTATATCGCACTATCTGCTTACTGATGTATTTTTTTCCACTATTTTCTCTTAACCATCATTTCCTCATTCATGACCCTAGTTTTTATTGCACGTTATTTCTTGATTGAAACTTTTCAGTCTCACTACTCAAGGTGCTCTTTGTTCATCAGTTGCCTTGCTTTCACCATATTACCCTGTTCACATTTCTAAAAGAGAGAATGAAATCAGTCCAGATTGTCTTGTGAGTTTCTGGCCACTTAGGCAGTTCCTTGAATCAGGAATTACCCTTCTTTGTGGCATTAGTGACTGTGGGTCACTTGATATAAAAGGTGACTTTCTAGGGCTTTCCCTTGAATATGGGAGTGAAGATAGTTGACATGTTTACTATAATACCATAGTCGTAACAGCTGCAGCTTCTCTTAAACACCTAATACTGCCCCGGGCCATTATGTGAATCTTTTTATCTGTCATAACTAAAGCTTGTCATTCTGTTCTTATTTGTGAATAAGACAAGTATCACCAATTCTTGGCATTATGTATTTTTCATAAAACAATCCTTTTGAAGTCTGAGGGTTCCTCTAATGTAGGTAGCAGCTGGCAGTTTGTTAATGAACATGAACTATTGATGTAGCTGTAATAGAGGACTGAGGAAAAACTATGCCTTTGTTAAGAGTTCAAGAAAGTTGAGTTTATAACTGCTCATTTTGTTGTATTTATCTTACCTCTTCCTCCGGCAGCACTTTTTACCTCAAAGCTCTCCTCCATTATAGGACTGAAGGCTAACTGCATAGCAGGGAATGTATATTAAATGCTCTATGCACATTTATTTCTCTCACAATGCTGCAAAGTAGGGACTAATAGTAGGTCTATTTTACAGTGGAGGAAACTGAGGCACAGAAAGGTCAAATGACTTCCCCCAAGTCACATAGCTAGTGGCAAAGCCAGAATTCAAGTCCAGGTGGTTTGAGTTCAGAGGCAAGTACTTCACCCCCACAGTTCATAAAGCACTTGAATATCTCATACCCAAAGTACTCCAGTGATAGAGGTTATAATCTGTTTTCTATCACTTTTCTCCTCAAGAAAAAAGTTCTGTATTTACCAGTCACTGACGTCTCTGGAAAAACTGTCAGAGTCCATTAGCTAAACTATGCATGTTAGTAAGTATTTAGTAATACATTTTCATGATGGATGTTAAATCTTCCCATGAAGTCGCAAAGACCCATTGGCTAAATGAATGTGCTTTCAGAGTTGTCTACGTAAGGTCTTAGCATGAAAGCTTTACATTATCTTAGTAAATGCAAAAGGTTGATTTTCTTAGTACAGGTTATTTGTACAGCCACAAATAGTCCGAGTTAATAATGTCTTTTTGGTGAGCAATATGGATTTTAAATCTTTTCTAAATATATGAAAAATTTTAATAAGTATGCAGTGTTACATCAGTATGCAACGAATGTCAGAGTGGCCTTTCCTGGGGTAGTAAAGCTGACATTTTGCTGAAAATATTTAGGCTACAGATGTAACAGTTCGTATGCAAAATTTGAATTCACTCCTGTTACCTGTTTATGCTCACCTTATTTTACTTCTCTGTATAAATTATGCTCAACCCCTCCTTTAACACCTGGTTCAAAATGCACTTCCGGGAATCCAGTCCTAATTAGCTACATCTAACCCATCCCTTCCCCTTATGTGCCCTTAACACCTCCAGATATAGTTCACAGAGACATTTGCTTCTACTCACATGTTTTTTGTAACTGGTCTTAAGTCACTTCATGTATGTTTGTTTTGCCACATTGTATAGCCTGAATTGTCTTCATGATGTCAAGAAGAGCCTTTGCAAACAGAAGGTGAGCAGTAAATGATGATGACTGAGTGCCCTTAAAAAACACAAACATCTGCTTGGCTACAGGTCAAGACTCTTAGAGTTTCCATTGAATGCAGATTTCCTTAATCACAACAACATGCCAGGAAGAAGGAAAGAAAAGTGTGTATAGTTTTTACAACAAAAAACGTAAAACAAAACAAGAATAAAACAAAAACCACAAAGTAAAACACTCCCACAATTTGATTTTCTTCTGGCCCCCCTCTGACTTCTTCAGACTGACTGATTAAGACTTTCCAAGAGTATTTTCTCCTCCTACATAGTCATTTCTTGAAAAGAACATATGGAGATTTAGATGTGTTGATTCCAACTTAACGTTGCCATAATGCCTTATAGAAGGTGCTAGTGTACCACCCACTTCCTTCTGTGGTCAAGTGAAAGAATAGCCAAGAAGTGTGTGGGCATAGGGTCTTCCCTCATAATACTGACCTCTTTCTGCTGAGATTTGTATGACTCCTGGTAAATCAGGAAAAACCCATCAAAAGAGTTTACCTGTAAATGAGAAAAAGCAAAGTTCTGGCATTGAAGCAAGGGGAGCTCAGTATTTGCTTGAACTCATAAATCATGACAGAAGGTTGAAAGGCCTGAGTTTGGTATGATGGAGAAGTATTTTAGAAGAGGTCAATGAAATTTATAGGCATTTAATAGTAAACGTGTGGATAAGTGGGTTTCATATGCAGAAGCTGTAGGGGGAATGTCCTGGTGATCAAAGTTCTCCTACACTATTCTTGGCCCCCAGCTGTGTGCATAGAATTAGTGCAACTATTTTCTACCTATTAGGATGCTGGTGTAGCCTACATAGAAATGACCTATGGAGTCAACTCAGCTGAACCTTATTCTTGCTCTCTTAAGGCTAGTTTGAATTAGGATATCCCATGCTGTCCTTTAGGGATGAAGGCACACTAATAAGATGGGCATCAGTAGGACAGAGGTTTGTACAGTTTATCAACTAGCAATATCTGGGATTTTTTGATCTTCTACTCTTTGTTACCTGGTCTTCTGTACATGGACCAGTACAACTCAGTGCATGATCCTGTGCTCACAGCTCTTCATGGATCCTCTCTACGGGAGAAGTTGTTCCATTTTACTTGGCAAAGTAGTTTTATGCAGCTAATATTCTATTATAGTTAGCTGTGTATGTGGCTATTTCCCCTCTTCAGACTGTAAGTTAAGGACAGGAGCATGTCTTCTCTCCTCTCTGTTACCAGTACCTGGCAAAAAGTAAATGCTCTATAATGAATGAATGAGCCTGAGTTGTGGCTCTAGGTGAAGGTAATTGCAGTAATCAAAATAGTTATAGTTGACTAATATTGAGTACTTAACTGGGTACTAGGGATTTTATTGAGCAGTGAAATGAATTATATCACTCAGTGCTCACAACTACCCCATAGGGAGTTACCTACATTTATAACTGAAAACACAATGAAGGCCGGCTCAGTGGCTCACACCTATAATCCTAGCACTCTGGGAGGCTGAGGCAGGTAGATTGCCTGAGCTCACAGATTCGAGACCAGCCTGATCCAGAGTGAGATCTCATTTCCAAAAATATCTGGGCGTTATGGCCAGCACCAGTAGTCCCAGCTACTCAGAAGGCTGAGGCAAAAGAATCACTTGAGCTCAAGAGTTTGAGGTTGCTGTGAGCTATGATGCCATGACACTCTACTGAAGGCAACGAAGTGAAACTTTGTCTTAAAAAAAAAAGGATCACTTGAACCCAAGAATTTGAGGTTGCTGTACACTAAGACACCATGGCACTCTACCAAGGGTGACCAAGTGAGACTCTGTGTCAAAGAAAACACAGTGGGCAGGAGAAGTTAAGTCATTTGTCCAAAGACACATAGCTATTAAACACTACAACACAGATTCAAACTAAGGGAACACTACTATTACAGTTCCTGCTAGAACAGTGGTCCTCAACCTGTGGGTGGTGGTAACAATGAAAATAAATTGCGACATTAGGAGGGTTGACAACCACTGTGCTAGAATGTCAACTTCATAAGAACCAAATAAGTTTGGCTCATCTGACTTCGCGTTTATGGACCCAATCTAGCTTTATATTAGAACTTAGTCCAAATCATCCTAGAAATCTGGGGACTTACTATTGACATCAAACTTTGTTTCCAGAAGAGAGAGAGAGACTGCTCTTAATTTAGGAATGAGGATTCTAGTGTTAGAAGACTTCTGTGGCACAGTGGCATTTAGGTCAGGGTTCCTTTATAATTCTCCCTAATCAGACTCTGTGCCTCTTTGTTGTATTTTTCTGATGTCAGGGATCAGGTCTCTAAGAATGAGTGAAACATGTTCCTGGCAGAGGGAATATCATTTATGAAAGTTTTGAAGTGAGAAGGAGCTTAGCATCATTGAGCTGAAGATGGCCAATGTGGCTGGAGCATAGGGACTGAGTGGCAGAGACACGAGATGAACCCAGGTAGTGAACTGATTGAGAACCTTCATAGGACTTGGGTTGACCATGGTGGTACAGTGCTGTGAATGAAGAAATGAAAAGACATGGAGATTCTCTCCTACTCTCCCTTGAATATATTGAACATGACCCCTTTACTAAATGCCCTGTTGTGATAGATTGTGTGCTAAGGAGATTCCAGAGTGCAGTCAGGCCCTGCTTGTACTCAGCGTATGTTACTAAAGAACATAGCATCTATGAAAAATTTGTGAGTAGGGACCTTGGACCAAGAGATTACAGAGATAGTTCTATATATAATTTAATGAAATGAGATTATTTAGGTTCAATGTACCCTAATAGAATTAGTAGGTTTGGTGGCGCCAGTACCTCAAGTGGCTAAGGCCACATACACCAGAGCTGGTGGGTTCTAATCCAGCCAGGACCTGCCAAACAATGAGAAGTACAACCAAAAAATAGCTAGGCAGTGTAGTAGGTGCCTGTGCCTGTAGTCCCAGCTACTCAAAAGGCTGAGGCAAGAGAATTGCCTTAACCCAGGGGTTTGAGGTTGCTGTGAGCTGTGATGCCTTGGCACTCTACCCAGGGCTAAAGCTTCAGGCTCTGTCTAAAAAAAAAAAAAAAAAGAATTAGTAGGTGTATTGAAACCTTTAGTCACTAATTATAACTTAATGAAATAACAACTTAATTCACATCCCCTGTCCTTTTCCTTTTGGATCTACAGTTCACATACCAAATTATGCATCTAATGGTTAATCATCTGACTCCCTCATTACACTCTGATGGGATAGCCTGAAGTTTGATGAAAATGATTCTGGAAAGAAACTAGGATTTAGTGTCAGGGGACCTCAGGCAGCTGGGAGGCCTTAATTTTCTAGTGGAGAGGTGAGATGGTCCTCACATTTTGTAGTTTTTGCCATGGAAACAGTGGAGTTGGAGGAGTAGGTATGTTGGGAGATGACCTGGCAACAAAAAGAAGGGAGCTAACAATTACCGAATGCCTGCCACGAGCCCGGCATCTTATCTTACGCTCACCACCTCAGTTAACTGGCACAACCAACATTACAGGTAGGTACTGTTTGTTGCCATTTTACATACAAAGAGATGGAGACTCAGATAGAGTAAGTGACTTTCCCAAGTTCATACAGCTAATTCGGTTGTGGAGCAGAGAATCTAATCATGTGCAATTCTGGGGGTCTGCAAAGTTGTGTCCTTCCAGCTTCCTCTGTGCCTGCTTCTAGTTTTCCTAATAGCTGGCTGCTTCTTGCCTTTCAGGTTTTCACAGAGAAGTGGGTTCTTAATTTGGGGTCCATGAGAGAGAGAAGCCTGAATATGTATGCTTTGTTAATCAGCTAAGTTTCCTAGTTTTTTTTTCTTTTTTTTTTTGCATTTTTTTTTTATTGAATGGTAACTATGTACATTAATGCACTTCTGGGGTACAGTGTGGGTTTTTCACATGCAATCCGAAATACTTCCATCAAACTGATCAACACAGCCTTCATGTCATTTTCTCAGTATCACAAGAATGGAGGAAAAAGTATCCAATGTACGCACCCCTATTATGAAACTAATTTATACCTTTTATATGAAAGCTATAACCAAATAGCCTAAGAATATGGGGGGGGGGCAGAAGGGAGGGAAGAATGGGTGGAGGGAGGGGGATTGGAGGG